>OMNN01084936.1:0-40422 GCA_900302755.1 Chromis chromis
GGCACCAAAATTTAATCACTTGTTCCTTGTCCCATTATGAACATTTCCTGAAATTTCCATCAAAATCCGTTCAGAAATTTTCAAGTTATCTTGCTAACAGACAGACAGACAAACAGACAGACAAACAGACAAACGCCGGTAAAAACATTACCTCCGCTTCTCGCGCTTCGCGCTTTGCGGAGGTAATAATAAGCGATACGCCTCTGTGCTTATTTAAAGTCTTAATTATTGCTTTTTAGAGAAGTCCATTTAATTTCTTGCTTGATATAAAAATATTTAAAAAATTAAAATTTTAAAATTTAAATAAATACAAATATTTTAAACCACAGCTATTCCTGACTGCTCCAAACTTTGTAACAGAAAATCATTACACCTTATTTATTAATTTTATTCTTTAACATCATCAATGTAAGGTTTATCAAGACGCACCACAGAGATGGCCAACGTATTGTTTTACATGCACTCTTATTCGGTTATAAAGAAACATGATTATTTTATGGGAAAACTGCACTCAATTTGAGACTCAGATAAACAGGAAAAGTGTTATTTGGGTTGTTTTTCTTGCAAATTACAAAGATCCATCAGCGGCAGAGCTCAAACGCAAACAAAGCAAGTTTAAAAGGGTCATTTGGAAAGATTTCAAACATTCTGCTGAGAACATTTGAAGTAAATGGAAAGAAAATACCTTTTTTCATTTTGACTGTCAAAAGTAGATTTTTTTCATTTAAACAAAACATTTTCTCTGACTCTTTCACAGAGAACAGATTATTTTCATATACAGAATATTTTTCATATACTGATTAGCTGAGCAAAAGCTTCATAGCTTTGTAGATTTGTATGTCTGAATGGCTGGTATGAACAGACAGAATAAGGAGTCTCCATACATGTTGCTGTGCTGATGTAGGAACTAGACTTGGAAATACTGCTGTACTTCTGCAGTCGGGATGAATGATATGCAAAAACAAAATCATATTGCATTTAATTTGACAGATGACAAATGAGCCGGTTTTAGTGGCCAGCTTTGTCATTTATTTTCCACTTTAGAAAAATATAAAAATGATTGCGACTTTTAACCCTAACCCTACATCTGGAGCCGGTAATCTCTGTAGCACTACAAAGCTTCATTTGTAATGGTATGCTGGGATTTATTTTACTTTGATCAACAAATTGCAGATATTTGGGTTTTGCATTTGGCCATATTGCAGTTTCGCTAGTATGTCAATTAATTGACATTAATTGTTTAGCCCTGCTGCAAAGTGACCCCGCTGTAGGTGGTGCTTTAATGACCTGTCAAGTGGACAGCATCTTGTGTGACTTTGTGGTTGTTTTATGTCTCTAAATTGGCCTTTTGTCTCTTTGTAGTCATTTTGTGTCTCTTTGTGGTAGTTTTTCATTATTTTCTGATTGCTTTGCCTCATTATGGTATTTTGGTGTCACTTCAGGTAGTTTTGTATGTTTTCGTGGTTCTTTTGCATCACTTTTTGCCTGTTTGTGGTAGTTTTGCATCACTGTGTGGTTGTTTTGTGTCTCTTTGTGATCCTCGTCAAATTTTTAGAACAATTTCTGCTCAATTGTCTCTGATTTGCCTGAAATTTACAGCATAAAACATGGATATTTAGAAAGATATTTTATATATCAAATACTTTGCAAGAGAAAACTGTCTTAAAATTTTCTGTCGACCCACTTTCAGCACATTGTCATCCAAAAAAACTGCTGAAACAGAGTCAACAGGCAATATTTTTTAAATATTATCTCTAAAAGTCTAAAATTCTTTAGATACTGTTTAAAATATTTATATTATCAAGTTTATAATAAAATATCTTTAAGCAAATCAGAGATAGTGGAGCAAAAGTCCCCTGATGATCTGAAATGAAATAACCCAAAGGTGATGTGTGAGGTGAAGTTCTGACCTGTGACAGCAGCTTCTTGAGCAGCTGAGCAATGGCCGGGTCCTCGGGTGTGGGACACTCTGGGATCGAACCCGCACGCTTCTTCTGCCGCAGCAGCAGGTGTCTGAAGAGGCTGGCGATGTCTTTGGAGCGCAGGGCGTAGTCGAAGATGGAGCGACTCACCGGCTCCTTCAGGACACTGAGCAGGACCAGCTCCTTATCGATCTGAGGAGACGGACAGTGTACACAGAAGGTTCAGAAATAAAAAATGTTAAAAATAAAACGACCAGTTGGGCTCCAATGCAACCAAAAGATGCTACTGGTATGAAAATAATAACAATAATGTAATTATTAGTCAGATGTGTAGTTTGGCAACATGCTAATAGTAATTTAACTGTGTATGATGATGATCAAGTACATTCCTACTGACCTAAATTGCATGATTTATAGTTATATTCATGTTATATTTATGGGTGAATTTTGTAGCCTGTGGTAAGTTGACTTAACGTAATAAGAAAATAATTGCATTTGTGTATATTTTTCTTTTCTTTTCTTCCATTTTCTGATTACTTCTGCACCAAAAAGTCAATAATCTGCAGAAAAGTGGAAGAAGACTGCAACGATGGCGGTGTGGACTCACCTGGATAATGGGCTGGGTGATGAAGGGGTTGAGGTGAGGCATCAGTTTGCAGTAGACGTCGGCCACGTTGAGGTGCTGTGCGACCACGGTGATGAAGCCCACCGCCCCGTAACGGATCCACAGGTTGGGGTGACACAGGAATGGAGCTACAGCGAGCAGGAGAGGAGAAATGATACAAAAGAAAAGAAAGGAGACCAAACTGTCTCTCAGAGTTTGTAGAGGCTGTAAATAGTAAAATATCTATGTGGACCTCCATGTTTTTCCAGTGTTGGTAACACTTGTGGACATTTATTTGAAACTTTCTGAAATCATCCAGCTATGTAGATGTGAGAAAGGAGTGAGGTATCATAATCCTTTTCCAGCTGTCTTTTCCATTTGTTAGTCTTATTATGTCTCTGTTAGTATTTGCGACATTTCACCATCACATCTCCTCCCTCTCTAAGACAGCTGCCTTTTCAATCCACCAACTTTTCAGACTGCCATAACACTTCAGATTTCTGCCGCGATCAGACAGCACGCTATAGGAACAGGTTCTGAGAGACTATAATCGTTATATAAATAATACTGCCACTTTAAGCATGTGTAGGACAACAGAAACAAAAGCAGAAGCCTGAACAAGTTAAAGGTTTGCTTAGTTCAGTTAGTTCACTCGTGTTTTGATGTATCCTTCAAGAACTGAAAATACCATTTGACCTGCTGGTCGCACACGATGTAAATAAACACGACAGAAGGACATAAATACAGCTGTGGGAGAGGCAGAACTCACCGATGTCGCTGACAAACTCGTAGATGTGAGGTTTCTGCAGCAGGCCCAGCTGGCACATACAGGTGAGAGCATTCAGAGCTTTGTAGATGACAAACTCCTCAGTGTCGCTCAGGCCCTGCTGCAGGAGAGGCTTCAGGATAGAGGAACTCTGCCAGCCCACGTACGCCGCCACACCTTCAGTATAACATTGATAAAACACCAGACAACACAGAGGGATGGTGAGATGCCAAAAAACACCAACTGGATATTTTTGTCTTACATTCACCGTCTGTAAAGACAGCAGTGAGGTTGTCCAGCTAGGAGTCACTTTTCAGCCACAAAAAGTAGATTTAGGAAAAATAAATCCCCAAATCCTGGGAGTGAGAGCAGCAGTTCAAACTTAAACAGTGACAAGTTTTCAGCTGAAACAAACTCTTAAATCAGAGGCTTCTTCAGACCAAATCCCTGCCTTATAGGTGAGTCAACATTTTTAAAGATTTGAAAGTAGAAACTGTGTCTATAAGCATCTAACCAAAGACCCTGCTTCATTGTACAGATCTCTGAAGTGTTTCCACCTTTCTGAGGTTTCTTACCCACGATGCTGTCGAAGAACGCTCCCCGAAGATGCCAGTCGTTCTTGTCGTTGAGGAATGTGATCATGTGAGACAGCAGGACGTCGTTGGCTTTCTGTCGGCCGAAGAACACGCAGAGACGCGTGATGCCGTTCTCCATTAGCGACTGCTTGACTATGTTCTCCGAGTCGCTGAGCAGCGTTACCACTTTCTGCTGCACCATCTCGTGCAGCGCCTGCAGCTCTGAGCATCAAACACACAGCGAGTTATTTTCACGGACAGAAAAACACATTCGACACCAGCAGCAGGAGGGTGGGTTTATACCTGAGTCGTAGTTTTCGTTGGGATGGAGAGTTTCCTCTGCGTCCTCGCTGCTCAGGTCCTGCTCTGTGTTCACATTGTTTTCCTGAACCAGCTCGAGGAAACGCAGCGCGCTCTCTGCCAGGTGGGCGATGTTCTCTGAGCGTCACCCAGAAAAGAATAAACATCTTATTTTAAATTATGACAAACCAGTGCAGGATTTCTGCAGCTTGAACTGATGTCAATAGCTTTCAGTTTACAAATTATATAGAAAAATATGTATCAGCTTGTAATTTTAACATAAACTCAACCATTGTTGATAAGAAAGCATTCATTTTTGATGTAGCATTGTATTTCAGTGCCACTCACCTGCGTATGCCAATCTGACGATGGTGGCATCATCCTGGGCAAGGTGTGCGATGCCCGGCAGGATATACTCTGGGTAGATGTTGACATCATTTCTCGGCACTTCCTTCACCAGCGCTAGCACCTTGGCCAGGGTGCGCACAGCCTGAGCGCGCACGCGGGGCACGGGGTCGTTGCAGAAGTGCAGCAGGTAGGGTGTGATGCGGTCCAGCAGGATGTCAACGCTTAGACGTGGCGCCAGGTGCAGGATGAGCTCCAGTGCAGCCAGCTTCGAGTCACAGGAGTGTAGCGTCTGCAGGCAGGACGTGATGACGGACACCAGGACGATGAGGCCCTGCTCCTCACGGGAGCTCAGCACGCCATCGCTGCCGTCCTGCGACAAAGACGAAGAGGAGGAGGAGCCTGGAAGACAAACGCATGAAAAAGAGATGGTTTCTGAAATGCAAGCATTACCCTTTACTAGCATCCGTGCACCAAATCTAAAACTGGCCTAAAATCAGCCCAAAAGCTAGTCTGAAACCAGTTGAAAAGCAATCTAAAACCAGTATAAAACCGTCCCCGTAGTTTCAATCATAGCATCTGGACATGCTTGAGTTTGTCAAAGACCATCAGTCTTCCCTGGCCAAGGGAAGACAGATGGTTTGAGAGGGGGGTGAAGGAAGCCGTCTATGTTAAACTAGAAAAACCTTCATTAAACAGAGGGGGAGGCTTGAGACATCACCTCTCACCTGTATACAATGCAGTGTTAAATTCTCTACCCAGAAGAGAATGGCCGCACCTGGCCACAAAGGCAAACAAAGCTCATTGTGAGAGGGAATGACCTAACGACTTGCATAATGAGGAGAGGGGAAACACACACCCAGCAGACAAAAGTTTCAATAGTGTTAATGGATCCTGAAGAGTATAAAAATCTGGAACTCCCAACCAGTCAGTTTAGAACTGATGAAGCCTCTTGGATTAGAGGTGAAACGTCTTTGACAAACTCAAGCAAGTCCAGATGCTATGATTGAAACTACGAGGATATCCATGACCTGGATGACTGAGAACCTTCACAGAGAGTATAAAATCAGCACATGTCAACACTATAACAATGAAAACATTGCAGATGTCAGATATATTCGACCTAACCTCCTCGCAGGTTGTGCAGGATGTTGTCAAGGTCTTTGCGGATGACAAGCACTCGTTCATCTGCAGACTGGAAAGTCTCTTTGGCGAACTGAGCCATGTAGGGCTGCAGGAAGGTGTAGAAGATGTCGGGGAAAGCTTTCCCTCTCTGCTGCTTCAGATACTCCTCAGCTGTCAGACGCTTCTCTGGCTCCCGCTGAACCATCTGAGCCACCTGAGAGGGAAGATGACAAATAAATGCCTCTTAAATAGGACATTTCATGTAGATTTCCATAATGTTAACTATGCGGCTCCATCCGCAGATCTTTACAACTTGACATCCCCCAGGAATTTTTGAACATTTAACATTTAATTTCCTGCAGTCTCAAGATTTTAATGGATCAATTCAGTTCTTTTCTGCACCATTTATTTTAAATGTAAAGTAAACATTGAGGGGGATCTATCTCCTGCATCCCCCTCTGAAATCTGCACCCATGTCCAGTAACCATCCCAAACAGCTCTGGACAATGTAACGATAAATACCAGACGACACAGGATTAACTGTAATGTTTCTCTATCTCTGGTGTGTTATCAGTTTGAGAAGCACAGTCCCGCTGTAAAAAGATTGCTACCAGCTCTCGGATGCTCTGATCCTCAATCTTCATGAGGACTTGCTCCGTCTGGAAAAGTCCTTTACGATATGCCAGCAGCTGCGACAGATCGAAGAGAGGAACGCCCTCCGTGAACAACTCCGCGATCACACAGCCTGAAAATGAAGTCACAGTTTGCATAAGAAAAACTGGAATATACTGATAATTGGTCATTCGGTTTGAAGAGCTTCTTAAATGTGAATATTTTCTGTTTTCAGTGACAGTAAACTATATATCTTTGGACAAAACAAGACATTTGAGGATGTCTTTGGGAAATACTCAACACATTTTTCATCATTTTCTGACATTTTAGAGAGCAAACAAGAAACTGATTAATGCAGACATTAATCACAGACATATTCATTTACAATTAAAACTATAATTAGCTTCAGTCCTGCTGGCCATAAATACAATCATAAGTACAATAATACTATCTGTATCAATATTATCAGTAATAACTGTTATGAATGGCTGCACTTCAGAAGTATCTGTACCTGCAGAGAAGATGTCCATGGCCTGTTTGAGCTCCCCCCTGCTCCTCTGGTTGTTGTTCGTCAGGTCAACCAGTGGCGTGTTCTGGTCACTCTCTGTTGTGAACATGCTTCCATCCACAAACCTCTCAGGGGCGATGTAGCACGTCCTCCGCCTGGACGTGTCGAAAAAGTAATTGAAGTCCGCAGGGTTGTCCTCCGGCAGGTACGTGGGCTTAAAGCTGGCGAAGTCTGTGAGCAGTACCCAGTTCCAGCTGGTCACCATCACATTCTCCGTCTTGATGTCTCCGTGACGAACGCCGGCCTTGTGCGCCTGGTCAACAGCATTGAGGATCTGGAAGGCAAGCCAACGCTTCTCCACATTGTTGAGAAAGGGTCGTGTGCTGATGCGATCATAGAGGTTGTCCCGGACATACTGACGAAACAGGATGGCAGCTTTCTCCGTCAGCGACGTCTTCTGGAAAGGCAGGCAGTTCTGGCAGGAGTGCAAGCGGATCTTCAGCTCTTCCAGCTCCTGTTTGTAGCTGGTCAGCGGCAGTGACGGGTCCTGGATGGCGAAGACCTTCACCACCACCAGGCCCTCTCGGTGTTTGGCCCGTGCCACCTTAAAGAAGCGGGTACTGCCCAGACTCTTATCGTACTCATGGTCGTGGATGTCGGAGAAGTAGCTGTCCACAGAGAGGATCTGAGAAGGGGCGATCCCTGCCAGCTGGTTACCCATCACGCCACAACACGTCTGTGGAAGAATTTGCAAAAAATATTCATTTCAAAGCTGCATTTTTTGAAGAGACCGACATACACACCACTGAAGGAACTTTCCTAAACGAGGATTAATTGGTCCTGGTTCTACCTTTCCCCCCACTGTTTTTTGACTACATGTTTCTGGAGCTACAATTGGGCTCTGCTTAACAGGTGATACATACAGTTACCAGTATTTACTGCTGCATCTGTTCAAAGCAAAACACCCACCCCTTTAAAAAAAGAACAGTGGAGAACAAACCAACGTGTCCAGAAGGACAAAATTCAGAGAAAGCTTGAGTCAGCACTTAGACGAACAAAGAAAAAATCACGAGGCTGAAGTTAGCTTCCGATTTTCAGCTTCCGATTCGGGAGTTAAGGGAAAAGTTCAACGGGTGAATGCTGGATCCTGTCTATTACACCTCATAATTCTATAAATGCGCGTTTAACATTAAGGGTAACACTTTAAAACGTTTCCAGAGAGGATGAAGACTCTTTAAAATACATTTTTTGATTTGTGAAACCTTTATTCTATTTGTGAAAATGCAAAAAGGGACATTTCACCATAATTTTCTGCACCTAGACCGTATTAGACCGGGTCCTGATCCAACACCACAGGAATTAGACTTTTCGAATCTGGTCTAGTTTACCCCAGAGAGGATGAGGACTCTAAAAAGTACAGTTTCTAATTTGTGAAACCTTTATTCTACAGTTTGACTGACTTTTTTTTTAAACAAGCTGTGTGGTACAATACAAATGCCTAGGCTACTGATTGTAAAATGTTCATTTGTCGTGTTCATTTGTCATGAGAGCGATTAATTGTTTTTATTGTAATATTCAATGTTCATTAGCAATATTAATTTGTATCTGTATTACAGCTTATTCATATTTTATTTTTTATTGCAATATTTTGTATAAAATCATTTTGTATTTTGTGTATGCAATATATTTGGATAACAATATTGTTAAGTTTTTCAAAAGCTTAATGTGGAAAATTCATTAAATTGTCATGTTGTGATATTTTCATCCATGAAGGTTAACCTTCATTGAACAGAGGGGGAGGTTTGAGACATCACCTCTCACCTGTGTACAATGCAGTTTTACATTCTTTGCTCAGGAAGAACAGAAACCATTCAAACCTGGTCACAAAGGACCCTAACGATCCTCATTATGAGAGTGAATGACTTAACGACTCACAGAATGAGTCACTCACCCAGCAGACAATAGCCTCAATAATGTTAATGACTCCTGTAGAGTATAAAATTTGGAACTCCCAACCAGTCAGTCTAGAACCGATGAAGCCTCTTGGATGAGAGGAGAAACGTCTTCGAGCTAACTCTACTAAGTCCAGATGCTACGATTAAAACTATGAGGATAACCATGACCTCGATGACTGAGAATCTTCACAAACATATGTCATTTCATAGTGCTTAACCTTTCTCTTGTGTTAGCTTTCTGTTACCATCTCTTTTGTTGAGAATCCCCTGTTGGCTGACAGAGCACTCATGATTTCAGTTTTGGCTCTAATTATTGCTTTATAATCTTATTTTTATAACTGTGTCGAAACCGACCCTGACAACACAAAGGTCATAACTTCAACCAGAGCATTTTATAATTTAGTGAAAAACATTTTTTATTTTGTTGAAATAGAGGTTCCTGACAAAGTCAAAAAGCCTTGATGCAATTAACAAATGGATGTGGTTCTTTTATGCATTTAAAACCTAAAAATGAGTCAGGCCCTAACACAGGAGGAAGGTTAAAATAAGACACATCACCTATAAAAGTAACTTGTTTTAAGACATTTTGCATAAGAGAAGTATTCTTGGTTTGAGGTGGTTGTTTTATGCATTTAAAACCTAAAAACGGGTCGGTGCTGACCCTAACACAGGAAGGTTAACATAGTAAGATCTTTATCTTCATAAAGATTGATATTATTATCAACTTATTGCGCTTGTTTTCATCTAATCGATGTAAGCTGAGTTATTTTACGGTGACGCAATGGAGTGGCGCCAACTTGGCTCCTTGCCTGTGGAAAAGCCGGTTCTTAAGTGGAACGAGATTTGAACAAACAAAGGACCAGCAACAAATTAGCACCTGGTTGTTCCTGGTGAAAAGGGGGTGGACAAAGCGGTCAACTTCCTTTGGTTCAACGGGTTATATCTCACTATTTACCAGCAGCAGTATTAGTCTCTGTATCTCCCTTGATTCCCTGCCTGCTTTTAATTCACACAAGCATCTAGATTTCCCTGCTGCTGAGCCTCAAGACTCTTTGTTTCCCAAACCTCCAACTCGGTTACTGAAGCAGCAGTCACATGATTCAACACTGTGATAGCAGTAATTTAACACGCAGGCTAACCGTTATTAGCTCGGCACTACAACGCATTTACATTAGAATCCTACCATTGCATTAAAACAAACCACAGGCTGCGAATATCTGATGTTTACCTGCCGCTGTGGAGGCTGTTGTTGTTGTTGTGTTAGCTTTAGCAGGTTAGCTAAGTCTTCGATTTCGTTGGTGTTGCTAACGGCTGCGAACGGCGACAAACTTCAAACTCCGTCCTGATTAATCGTCTTCATGCCGCCTCTCGATGTGTTAGCTACCAAAGCCGGCCGGCTACGATCCTCCGCCGCCGTCGCTGTAAAATATTGTAACCGTAAATACCAAACACAAGCAGCCTGAATCACTGAGCAGCTGACCTAACCGATGAACCACGGCAAGCTGTTGTTATGCATCCGGATCACGGCGGAAGCTGGTATATATATCAGCTGATCTGACAGCGTCCCTCAGCGGCCAACTGCAGGTACTGCAACAATAGTCTATTAAAAAGGTGAACGCTGTTTCAGAAGGGGTGCAGGACTTTATATTGTAGTGAAAATGAGCTCACAGTGAGGGAAAATGAGACAGGAGTAAAAAACGCTCTGTTTGAGAGATGCTTATTTTCTGATATTTTACATGACCTTTTCCGGCCCTGCTTCCGGAATATGAGCATTTTCTTTCACAGTGGTAGAAACGTAAATGCAGTAGCAATGCACTTGTAATAGAGTTTGTGGTAAACCCTGTCACTGCGGTGCATCCTGATCACCTTTGTGTTTTTACTTCTAACTGCACAGACAAGGAACAGACTGCGCACATGCCTACCTGCCTTCGCGGTACAGTAACGTCAGGTATGACGTCACAGTGACGTAATTCTTTGATGAATACACTTATTAATAACCGTTAAATACAAGGCAGCAACATCACAATTCTGTTCCGTTCAAATCCAATAGTGACCCTGAACTAATCTCATTCTAAAACATGTTTAGTTTAGCTTTGCGTCCTTTTCTCAGGCCAGCCTCCAGGCTCCTCCTCGCTACAGAACTGGATTCCTTCATAACCCATACTCTTCATTTAGATGACATTCCTCCAGACCCGCACGGAGCAACAAGAGCCCCAACACCACCAGCTATAACACCTAAAGCTGCAAATCCTGCAGGACCACCAGCTGCAACACCACCAGAACCTGCAGAACAACCAGCACAAGAACCTGCAGGACCACCGGCACCAGAACCTGCAGGACCACCAGGTGCAGGACCGCCAGCTGCAGGACCACCAGCTGCAGGACCGCCAGCTGCAGCACCTTCAGCTGCAGAACCACAAACTGCTAAACCCCCAGCTGCAGGGCCGCCAGCTGCAACACCACCAGCTGCAACACCACCAGCTGCAGGACCTGCAACACCACCAGAACCTGCAGGACCACCAGCTGCAGGACCTGCAACACCAACAAAACCTGCAGCCCCACCAGCTGCAGGACCTAAAGCAGCAGCACCTTCAGCTGCAGAACCACAAACTGCTAAATCCCCAGCACCAGCAAAACCAGTACCATCAAAGAGGAGGGACTCTGAGGTCTCCTGGTGGCAGATTAAGAGGGGCTTTTCCAAAAGCAGTGGAAGAAGAGAAGGTGACTCTGACGTTTACCCTCCTGGAACAGCATGGTGCCAGCAACCAGAAATCTCAGAATCCCCATGGTATGAGGAAAGTGGACCTGGAACAGCATGGTATGAGCAGCCAGAATTCCCAGAACCACCAAGAACCAATGAGGCAACTGGTTCTGAGCCAGATGCCTCACCGCCCCCCAAAGCGGGATGGTTTTCCAGGGTAAAACCAACAACTGCTGCTGTTGTTGTTGGTGGTGCTGCGGTTCTCTGCATTCTAGCAGTTTGTCCTGCAGCCCGAGAAGCTGTTCTGTCAGCAGGACAACTCATTGCAGAGTTCTGTAGGTTTGGCAAATGAGGTACATGATCAATCCACAACAGGTAGATGAAAAGTGAAAATCTGGAAGCAGAGGTGCCAGAAAAATACGGTAATGTATGGTAAATTATATTTTGAGCTAATTTAAGGTTAAAATTGTTAAATGGGTAACAACAACAGCAAAAAATCTGTAAAATTATATTTGAAGCTAACTTAATGTTAAAATTCTTAGCTAAATAGGTAACAACAACTGCACAAAATCTGTAAAATTATATTTTGAGCTAATTTAAGGTTAAAATTGTTAAATGGGTAACAACAACAGCAAAAAATCTGTAAAATTATATTTGAAGCTAACTTAATGTTAAAATTGTTAGCTAATTAGGTAACAACAACTGCACAAAATCTGTAAAATTATATTTTGAGCTCATTTAAGGTTAAAAATGTTAAATAGGTAAAAACAACAGCATAAAATATGTAAAATGACAAGTTGAGCTAATTAGAGGTTAAAAATGTTAAATGAGTTAATGGGGTAATCGGGGAAACAAAATAAAGTATAATATAAGAAATTACTAAATTAATTAGTCAGGAAAGTTACTGTATACTTTTTTTTTCATTTTTTGCACTACATTGGCTTTACATCAGCTAATGAAATGTTAGCCTTATATAAAGCTATGTAACATTAGCTTTACATCAGCTAATGTAGCATTGGCTTTATATCAACTTATATAACATGAGCTTTATATCAGCTAATGTGACACTTCCTTTACAACACTTACTGTAAAGCTGACATTAGCTAATGTAATGTTAGCCTCTTTCTAACTAATGTAACATTAGTTTTACATCTAATGTAAATTACTGGCTTTGCATCAACTTCTATAACATTGGCTACATTAGCTAGCATAACATTAGCTTTACATCCCCTAACACTGACGTTACATCAGTTAATATGATATTAGCTTTAAAATCACCTCAGGTAACGTTAGCTTTTTGTCAGCTACTGTAGGGCTGGCTTTACATCAGCTAATGTTACACTAGCATTATATCAGCTAATGTAACAATACCTTTACATCAGCTACTGAAACACTGGCTATACGGGGTCATCCCTATGTTCCCCAGGTTCTATGTTCCCCGGGTCCTATGTTCCCCGTTTTTCCTAAAAAGGGTCTTATGTTCCCCCGTCGCAATACACACTGGGGAACATAGGACCCTTTTGGGGAAAAGCGGGGAACATAGGACCCGGGGAACATAAAAAAAAGGGTCCTATGATCCCCGTTTTCCTAAAAAGGGTCCTATGTTCCCCGGTCACATACAAAGCGGGGAACATAGGACCCTTATTTAGAAAAAGGGTCCTTTGTTCCCCGGTCCCATACAAAGCGGGGAACATAGGACCCGGGGAACATAGGTACGCTCCCGGCTATACAACGTAGTCTTTGCTTTACATCAGCTACTGTAACATTAGCTTTACATGAGCTAATGTTACATTAGCATTATATCGACTAATGTAACATTAGCTTTACATCAGCTAATGTTACATTAGCATTATATCAGCTAATGTAATATTAGCTTTACATCATTGAAAGTAATGTTGCCTTTACATAAACTAATGTAACCATAGCTTTACATCACCTAATGTAACGCTGGCTTTATATTAGCCAACATCAAATTCGCCTTGCATCAGCTAATGTAATGCTACCTTCACAACAGCTAATGTAACATTAGCATTTCTACATTTTTAAAATGTTGTATATATTTTGTATATTTTATATTTTTAATAAAAATGTGATAATTTAATATATTTTCTATGAAATGGCTTTATTTTACTTTGCTGTATTGGTATTTGACATATTTGAATCCCTTTTCTAGCACTGAAGATGACACCTAGGTGCTGCACCATATTGTTACTGTGACAAAAGGCTCATAAAAACTCCTTCATCAGTGCATTTAGTCATTGTAACAGTGAGACAACGGCGCCACCATGAGGTCAAACTGGAAGAAACAGCATCATTTTAATGTAGTGGGAAACAAAATTCCATTTCTTACAATCATGTGGGACATTTTGACATTAGAATATTTTTATATGAAGGAGCTGAGTGCTTTATTGAAAACATATCGAGAACAAAAATCACCATCTGTCTGTCAGGCAGGTGAGGACAAACAGCAGGTCCACCCAGCCTTTAGTTTCTTTTTTTTCAGTCTTACATTTTTATCTTTTTTATTCAAGTTCAAAATTATACGAGTAACACTTATTTTCAATATATTTAAAGTAATTTTGGACAACATTAATTAATTTAAATATATTTGCGTCATTTTTGGACATATTTCAAGTCATTTAGGAAAATTTGTGGCTTGCTTCCATCAAATTTCAAGTCATTTTGGACAATTTTAACCAGTTTCCAACATGTTTCAAATGATTTTTAACATTTTTTAAAATCAATTTCAACATGTTTCAAGTCATTTGGGACATTTTAAAACTCATTTTCCTATATGTTTCTAGTAATTTTGAACCATTTGAAACAAAATTTCCACACGTTTCAAGTCATTTCGATATGTTTATGTCATTTTGAACATATTTCAACTCATTTTCAGATAACTCTAATTTCTAACATGTTTCATTTATTATTATGATTATTATTAATTTTGGACAATTTTGTTCTTCAGTTTGTTCCATTTGTTTCCAGAGCTTTGCAAACACATTCCTTGTGGACATAGAAAAACATTTTCATACTGTCTGAGCATTTTTCAATAACAGCACAAAACTATTTTAAAAAGTAGATTTAATTTTTTTTTTTAAACTGATTCCGGAAGCAGTACTTGATTCTCCTTCAGGCAACCTGACACGCTATACATTTTATTTTGAAACCTTCCGGTTGCTGCCGCTATAGCTGCCGTCAGGTAACTTGACTTGCTAGGCTCCTTTTATTTTGAAATGGTGGACTCTGCTCGCTCAGAGAAAATCGCTCCGCGGTTTGATTTCACGGAAGATGCTGAAGAAACGGGAGCTGTTGGTAAGTTTAACTACATTTCACTTTTCCTTTAAAGTGGCTACTGTTTCTAACACCGAGTCCGGCTCTCTGCTCCGGAGACAAACACCGTTTTCAGCTCTGAAACCTCCGGAGCTCGGTGACCGGCCGCGGCGGTTTGGCAGCAGGTTTGTTGGGTTAGTTTTTCCCTGAAACGTAGAGCTGCTGTCGGTTGTTAGCTGCTGCTGTCAGCGGAGGAGGCGGCCGTTGGTCAGCTCTGGAGACTCTGACATGGCGGTGGACGAGTCGTATTGTCGAAATAACCAGGAAACTGAGCGTGTGTCACTTCACGGCTCGTCCTTGTTGTGTCTCACGGAAACTGTTAGCTAACCGGCGGCGGAGGCAGCTAGCCTGCTAGCTAACCGAGGCTAACGTGAATTAACGCGCTGTATCATGTGTGTTTGTATGTTTGCGTGTCCGTGTTTGTGTGTCCGTGTGCGTAATGCTGCTGGCGATGAGCTCAGCTCCTGCCTCACATCATGTACACATAATACAGGTTATACGTATTGATTAAAGATTCTTACAGTATCAATAAGTTTGTGTAAACAGTTGAAATCAGTTCAGTGGCTGCAGGTGAATCTAAATTATCTCATTGTTGTGCTATTGTTTGTGCCATATGTGTGTTTTTATGCTGTTCTAATTAAATAAAAATCTTATTTATATAATTGAACTATACAGAGAAACATAAAAGCTCATACAACCTAAAAAATAAAAAAACATTTTAAATGACGATAATAATAATAATGTTAAAATCACACTCCTCAGATTTTGGATTTTATTTCACTGAGCTAAGTTGTCATCTTAAACACTAATTAATGTCCGGTAAAGCACACAGTAAATGCAGTTTACATACCTATTTAAGAGTGAAATTACCAATCAGGTGCTGTACACTCATCGGCCACTTTATTAGGTACACCTTGCTAGTAAAAGGTTGGACCCCCTTTTGCCTTCAGAGCTGCCTTAATTCTTCGTGGCATACTTTCAACAAGGTGTTGGAGACAATCCTCAGAGGTGTTGGTCCATATTGACATGATAGTATCACACAGTTGCTGCAGATTTGTCACCACCAGCCTGAACCGTTGATACAAGGCAGGATGGATCCATGCTTTCATGTTGTAAACACCAAATTCTGACCTACCATCTGAATTTCGCAGCTGAAATCAAACCAGGCAACGTTTTTCCATCTTCTATTGTCCAGTTTTGGTGAGCCTGTGTGAATTGTAGCGTCAGTTTCCTGTTCTTAGCTGACAGGAGTGGCACCCGGTGTGCCACTAGAGCTCAAATGATAAATCAGTTAGTTGTCAACTATTTTGGTATTCAATTATTCAGTTTGAGTTCAAAAATAAAAACAGTGTAAATTCTGTGATTGCAGCTTCTTAAAAATGAACATTTTCCGATTTGTTTCTTCCTCTATGACAGTAAACTGAATGTCTTGGGACAAAGCAAGATATTTGAGAAAACTCCAATCCCAGTTTTTAATTAACTGGTTAAGCCAGAAAATAATTGACATTGAAAGTAATTGTTAGTTGTTGACTCAGACTCTAGAGTTTATTTTACTTCCCTGGTTTGTCGTCATTTAGTATCCAGTAAACCACGCTATAAATACAAATTACATACTGATTTAAGCATAAAACAACCAAGCAGTTACTATTAAAGTAGATAAGATATTATACTGAGCTGTATTTTTAAAATAATGTAGTCAGAATAACAAAGAATAACACTTTAAAAATGTCAAATAATGGTAGGAAAGTGACATTAAACCATATTTTTCTGAGTGTAAACTAGTTGATGCATCGGCTTGTTGAGCAAAAATATATCTCGTTTTATTTTCCACTGATCCAGCAGTGTAATTCCACTGTGGTTCAAGCTGACAAGTCAGATTCCAACATAATGACTGACATGTCCTTACTGTGGAAGATGAACTGAACCGACCTACTGAGGACCTGCCCCGGAGCCCAGGGCACAAAATTACTCAAACTAACGACAAGTCTTCTACAAAGAGGTTAAAAATGACCAGAAAGTGACGCAAACCAACAGGTAAGTGGCAGAAAATTACCACAAAGGACACAAAATGACATAAAAATGACAGAAAATGGACACAAATGGAGAAAAAAATGACCAAAAATAGAAAGAAAATCATTGAAAGGAAACAAACAATAACCACAAACAGGCAGAAAATGACCAAAGAGAGACAGAAAATGACCACAAACAGTAAATAACCCAAAAAAATAACAGAAATAAACACAAAATGACCCAAAAGAGACAGAAAATTACCAAAAATAGAAAGAAAATCATTAAAAGGAGACAAATAATAACCACTAATAGGCAGAAAATGACCAAAGACAGGCAGAAAATTAACAGAAATTGACACAAAAGGGCCAAAAAGAGACACAAAATTAACATAAATCGACACAAGATGAAAAAACCTAGAAATGTGTGAACTTGATCAACAGTTTGGTTTTCCATCTAGAGTGATTGCTTCTATAAACCTGGTTCAGAAATGGTGTTTGGAGGTTGTTTTGTGTGTTCTGCATCATTTCCTCTGATGGGTGTTGTAGCAGCAGGAGCTCTGTCAGAATTTAGTCCTAAATCTCTGAGGTTTGGCTCCAACAGTTGGTCCCATTTTGGATCTGGTTCTTGGTTGGCAGAATATCCAGATCAGTTAGATGCTAGGAAGTCTCATTAATCTCACTTAGCAAACAGTGATGTTGGAAACATGGAGACAAAGTTAGCAGCTTGTCGTTTCCAGCCGATGATCTCAGCTGCTTAATTAATGTTAAAGTGAACTGTGACCCATCAGTTAGCTGGTTAATGAACTCTCTGCAATATGCTGCTGACTGAAGATAGTCTGTGAGTGAAGACGCATCACTCTGTAGCATCTCTGTGAGCTCAGTTTCTGGAGTTCAGCAGATTCTTCTCTGGAGAATTGATCAGCTGATCAGCTCCTTCAACACGGCAGAGTCCTGTGATGCTCTGCTAGCTTCAGTGCTTCGTTTCACTTCATAATGAACACGCTAAACTTTTTATTTGAGTTATTTCAGACTTAGAATAAACAGCTCAGAGTCTGCTCTTACTGACAAGAATCAACAATTATAATAATAATCTAACCTTTATTGATCCCCTTGGGGAAATTCCTTCTCTGCATTTGACCCATCCTATTCAAAGTTAACATTAACTATACATACTAGGAGCAGTGGGCTGCCATGGTGCAGCACCCAGGGAGCAGTCAGGGGTTAAGGGCCTTGCTCAGGGGCCCACAGTGGTGGTGACTGGGACAAGCGGTCGTTCCCACTTTCCCACCTCAACCTCTTGCCAGTCCGGGGACTTGAACCGGCGACCCACCGGTTACAAGTTCACTTCACAAACCACTACGCCACCACTGCCCCGAAATTATGTTTCCGCCTGGTTGGATTTATGGACTCCGAGACAGTAGGGGTGGGTACCGAGCCCCGAGGTGAGATTTTTAAATACTGTAGGATCGATAAGCTCCGGCTCCGGGTCTGCTAACCGTACTTTAAAAAGTAAGAAGAACGTGGTGTTGCACATTCATTACCATAAGACCTGTATCTATGATACGTTTGTGCTTTCCAAATCCAAAACAGTGTCAGAACCCCTTGTTCTTACCTCACTAACCAGGTATATTATGTTTGCTAGCAGCCCGCACACGGAGTTAACTAAATTGTACGAACATTGGTTCATGATTAAAAGTAAGCATTCTCTAGCCGTTTATTTAACCGAGTCTGAAGTTCAGAGCATCATCTGAGCTGTCATTCAGAATTTCAGTTTCAGAGCAGTAAAGATTTAGTGGTTTTGAGCTGCAGACAAACTAAATCTTACTTTATTTAGAGTCTTTATCTAAACGAATGTTGGTGGCAGTGGTAGAAGAAGTACAACTGTTTTCCTCAAACTATTAATACCACACAGAGAAAATACTGTCAAGGAAAATGTCCTGGATTAATGTTATGGAAGAGTGAAAGAGGTTTCATCAACACAATGTATGACATTTACTGAATGACTGTTCAAGGTGGAGCTTTTATTCTGATAATGAAAGTCCCACCCCTACTTATTATATATATATTTACCTGACTAATTTAAATATTATAGTTAAGACCGGACAGTATTATATGGAGAATTTAGTCCAATGATTTCCTTTGAGACGTGACTCTCCGTTGAGATCTCGAACCTCCATTTTGAACTGATCAAAGCGTTCACCTTGTCGGTTGTATCTGGAGCTCAGAGAGGAGCCAGTCTGGTTGGTCTGAAAATCAATTCTGGCTGCTGGTGAATGTGAGACTCAACACTGTGGGTTTACAGTGTTTATGTCATGTAATTCAGCAGTAAACCTCAAAAGTGTACCTTAATGCAAGTTTAAAAAGTGTGAAACCAGCTGGGGGAGTAAACAAAGGCTGAGTCAGCTGAGAGTAAACGCCTCTAACCGTTCTGTTATTGGATTAAAAACTCAGCTGATGGTGAGCGGAAATGTGTAAACTGATCTCTGATTGATGTGATCGATTCAAACTCAGACAAGGAGAGGCAGAGAGGCGTGTTATTGTTCTACTGAGACGACTTTTAGCCTGCAAGCAGTTTCTTATGTAAGATTTAAATGTAATAAGCTGAACTTTTGTCTTTTTGTACTAAAAAACATGAAATGAGTCATTTTTCCAGACTTGATCTGTCATCACATCAGATTTTTCCCACTAAGAAAAGACCTGCTTCTTGTTTTTATTTGTGGCTTCATGAGGAAACACAACATGGACTGACCGACCTCACAGCTGTGCTGTTTGTTTTATTATATTACTTATTTATACACTACATTATTGTGTACCTTAAAGACATCCACTGTTTGAGTTTGGTAGCATTTTATTCCATCACCGAACGAGAGACTGTAATTTATTTAGGTAAATATAAATCAACATTTGGTCATTGGTTGTATTGTAAATGTCAGCAGTCAGATGTTGGAATGCTGTTATTGTATAATTTAAGTAAATTAATTTGAAAGAATCTTTAAAAACAATATAGTTAACTGCATAATTAGAGGCAGGAACATTAAAGCTTTACACACTGAGTTTGATTCTTGCTCTGTTTTCAAGTTACAGGGTTTGTAGTTAGTGACTGCTGGGGTAGTGAATAATTCCTGGAAGTTTGCAGCTTGTTCGTGGACAACTGCACTTTTACAATTGTTTATACAGGGAAGTGGATATATCCTGGATAATTGCAGCAGGTTGCTTGGGCAGGGCAGTGAATAATTCCTGGAAGACTACAGCTGGTTATTTGTACAGGAAAGTGGTGAAATCTTTGGGCAGTGGTGGCCTAGTGGTTTGTGAAACAAAATTGTAACCGGTGGGTCACGGGTTCGAGCCCCCGGCCTAGCAAGAGGTTGAGGTGGGGAAGTGAGAGCGACCGCTTGTCCCAGTCACCACCACTGTGGGCCCTTGAGCAAGGCCCTTAACCCCTGACTGCTCCTCGGGCGCTGCACCACGGCAGCCCATTGCTCCTAGTATGTATAGTTAAGGTTAACTTTGAATAGGATGGGTCAAATGCAGAGAAGGAATTTCCCCAAGGGGATCAATAAAGGTTAGATTATTATTTTTATTTCTAGTGGTTGAATGTACGAAGTGTCACTTTTTTTGCTCAGTTTTGGTCTCCACTCTGCATATATCCATAGAAAATCTTATGCATCTAGACGTGGCAGCAGAAGTCATTAGATATTAAGCCTTTATTTTCAAAAGTGAGTGAAAAGTGATGTTCAGCATCTGGTGTGTGTGATGCAGAGACACATTTTAAATCAAAACTGCTCCAGAGGAGCACACTGTCTGGAAATGAAGATGGATGAACCCTCCGTGACGCCACCTATAGGTGTCCTCAAGAGCAAACATTTAAATAGGCATTAGAGGAACTTTAGTTTTGTTGTTTTTTTTAAATTTTTTTTGTAAGTATGATTTTCATTTCCATTGGTTGGTGTCTGTATCATATACAAATCATGCCCCCTAGTGTTCAACACAAGGCAATGCATTTCTGTGGGTGAAGTCAGTTTTTGGTCCAGTTTTGTGGATTATGTGCATAACAACATTATTGTGATAAAAACAAGACAAAAAAAAAGTGTGCTAAAAAATAAATTATAGTAAAATCAGTATAATTTGGATAGATTATGTGTGAGTTGAGACATTTTAATTAATTTATTTTATCTAGTATATAATTTTAAAATAGTTTTTTTCTTGTTTTTTGTGTATGCAAATTGCTGCTGCAACACTGCAATTTATCTTAAGGGATCAATAAAACTATATCCATCCATCCATCCATCCATCCATCCATCCACTTGTTGTGGTGAAAATACTGAGAGCAGTAAAACAAAGTGTGAGGCAACTATGAACAACCTCTCTCACATTACAGACTGTCAACGGATCCATTGTTTTTGTAGAAATATTCATCATAGCAGCTTTAATTGTGTAACTGTAAACTATGATGTGGCCCCTGTAAGTTTTCAGCCTCGCCCATTTAGTTTTAAGGCTCACTGCTGATTCAACAAATATTAAACTCTGCCCGTGTTGTGACTGTAAATGCTTTAACTGGATGATGCTTGTCTGAGTAACCGTCTGTCCTCTCAGTTCAGTATGCCACCCTTCTTCCCACATTACAACCTTTTAAAGTGCAATTTAAAAGGATATAATGAAACTGCATGACCTGCGTCTGCACACATGAAAACTACCACTAAATATAGTTCGCTAAAACATAACTATGCAGTCTCGGCCACTGCAAAGCCAATGATTTAAGACGGACGACGGGCCAGAAGATTTCACATTGGGTTTATTCAAATAGCTGCTGTCAAACTTTAGCATTGGATGATGATCCAGTCTCCTGGAAGTTAATATAACTTACTGCAACAGAGAGCAATAGGAAGACATAGCAAAAACAGTGGACAAAACTCAACTGCATTAGGTTAGTGTTTCTATTTTACAATGTAAAAATGATTAAAAATGCGCGTCAGAAATAAAAATAAATCAATGGTCTCAGAGGCTGTACATATATTGCAAGGCACTTAGGCGTCTGGTGGTGTGTTTGAAGGCTACACACTGTTTGCCAGGGCGACTTTGACAGTCTGGACCTCAGAGATGTGAGAGGATTTCTGGATGATGCGGCTCGTGAGGGTGGGCCCCATGGTGCAGCTCTGCCGCAGGCCTGACGAGGGTCCTGTGACACACATCCTGTCTGTGATAGTGGTCCTGGTGACGGAGAAGGGCTCTCGGGTGCAGCTCTGCAGCACCGTGGCGGCGTTGGGCCCCGAGGAGCTGCTCTGCCCCTGAGCCAAGCTGGTCAGAGCCACAGCGGCGTGGATCTCCCTCCAGCTTTGGTCGCCTCGTCTCTGCGGGCCTCGGTCCTGCTGCTGGTCCCTGTCGATGAATTAAATAGAAACATCTATATAAGAAGTGGGTTGTCTGGCCTAAATTAACCCGCGAAAAGCAACCTCATGTTGATGTAACGCCAGAATAATACAGATGAATTAGAGGTGGTGGTTTGGTTTCAACAACAGCTGCCAAGCGAGATTCTAAGCAGTATTACTTTTCAAGTTGAAAAGTGCAAACAACTGATGTGACTGTGGATTGAGGAATGAATAACTACACTCACCTGTCACATTTGGTTGAAGTATAGTCCACTGCATCTGCAAAGAGAGAAGAAAAAGACTCACCAAAACGTGGCATGAATCAGTTTTACGTGATAGCGGCGAAATTGCAAACAGAATATTCACGGGACAATCAGTGTTTGGATTAGGCCATGTCATCATGATAAATAATGTTCATGTATACATGCTTTTAATTTGCAGCATGTGTGTGAGCTATTACGTCTGGATGATTGTGCATATGCATGGGTTTAGTGTGTGTATTTATGAGCATTAGTACATTGTTGGATACAGTTTGTCCGACATGTCTGCGAGGTGCATTAGTCTGCCTGTGTTCAGTTACTATGACCAAAACAAATGCAACACAGCGTTTCACTTTTTTTTTTGCATTGTGTCATGAGGATAACCGCTGTGGTTCAGGTTTCCAAAGTGCTGCTAGCACCTGTAAAATTATTCTGTATATTATAGTCCTGACGGGTAAATTAAACATCAATGAGCATGGAAGAGTCTTATGATAGAAAACTTGAGTGCTGTTCTGTATCTGGGGAAGACGGAAAGGTCTTTCTCACAATGCCCTGACAAACAAAACAATCTGGGTATTTCAGGAGCAGGAAAGAAGAAAAAAAGACTTTGGAGTCGTATTATATTACTTGCACAATTTCTGTTTGTGGTCTGTGCATAAGCGTGCATTATATGTAGAACATATTTTCCATTTCAGTGTTGGAATATTGCCTTTTTTCACTGGAGCAGATAGAAGTTGGTCAAAACCAATTTTTCTTCAGAGAGCAATAGTCAGGGAAATTAGAGGCCCACTGTGAAACACAGTCTTTCAATGCTAACAGCCCGAAACATCCCCAGCTCTCATTTTTTTACGCAGGCCGGAGCCAAAAGCAACTACTTGTTGATAGTAAATCATTTTGCTGTTTTATGCTCCTTTTTTTTGCTACTGAACGTCTCTCAGTATTTCTCTCTTTAGCTATAACACATCCTGCCAAGAAAGTAGTTCTGCACCTCTGTTGTATTTATTACCAAGAAAAAACATTGTTTTACCTCTGGTGAGGCTCAAATTTGCAGCGGGGGTCAGTTTCAACAAACTTTTACAAGCGGTAATGCGAAGCTGCTCAGTGCATTTTTGCACAGTGTACTTGTAATTTTATATTATAGCTTACATGTAACCCTAATTATTTCCAAATACGAAATAGTTGCACTTTTTGAGAGATATACTTATTTTCTTTGCTGCTGAGAGTTTGATGAAGGTCGATACATCTCTAGTGTCTGAACAGCAATAATGAACCTGAAGCAATCTGGCGGTTAGCTTAGCTTAGCATAAAATTAACAGCCTGTCTCATGGTAATAAAACCCACCTCCAAGCACGTCAAATAGTCATTATTAATCACATGCTATATCGCGTTTCGTTTTGCTAATAAAACCCAAAGTGTAACAACAAGTTAGAGTTTTATGGTCATAAAGCAGCCAAAACAGTCCGGCTCACAAC
This sequence comes from Chromis chromis, assembly GCA_900302755.1. NCBI lineage: Eukaryota > Metazoa > Chordata > Actinopteri > Pomacentridae > Chromis > Chromis chromis. Next base: position 23,854 of record OMNN01084936.1, read on the forward strand.
TTTGATTTTTGTACAGAATAAACACATATGATATAGAATATTATTAGTGGGTTTTAGAAGTGTTGGTAGGCTGATAATTTTACCTTTGGAAAGTACTTGGCTAGCTGTTTCCCTCTGCATCCACTATTTGTGCTAAGCTAAGCTAATGGTCTCGAGGCTCAATTTTAACAGACAGGTATGAGCACAGTGCCAGTCTTCTAATGCCCTTGAGTATAAATGTCGAACTATCCTTTAAAATAAATTAGTTAAATGAGAATCTATAGTGTGAAAAATTATAGTGTTTAAGTCAGTCTACTTTATACTGAAAGTATGTCAAGTATTGTATGCAAGGGTCTGTGTGACGTGAATTTCGTCACCTCCCCAAGATCATGAGAGTCCGCAGAGACTTCTCCATGGACGTTTGCATGTAGCCCCACATTAAAAGGGCAGTAGCATACGTGCAGAATATGTAGATGACGATCTACTGTGTATGTATGAAACAGAGTCCTCCAAGAAGACTAAAAAGTAGCATGAGACCATTTGTATACTTTGCATGTCTGTGAATACATAAAGGTCTACTGCAGTCAATGTGATGTAAAGTTCTTGACCCCTCCATGGACATCTGTGTTCAGCCCAAAGTTTGTGTCCACATATGCTACAAGGGGTAATCATGTGCATGCTTGGGAATACAAAGAGTCTTCCAAGCAGACCTCTGTAGACTAGAGAAGTAGTATAACAGCATCGACTGCATGTCCATGGGTGTCCAAGGCTGTGTGTGCACGTCTGCACCAGAATATGATCAAGAATAGAGGTCATCTCTCATTTAGCATGCAGGCTAAAATGTGTCTCTGTGCGGCACTACAAGGACAACAGTGTGCATGCAAGGAATTTGTAGATATGACGTATTGTGCATTCATGAAATGGAGTCCTCCAAGCAGATCCTGCAGACTATAAAAGTAGCAACAACAAATATGTGTCTGTGCTGTATGGGTCCGCAAGGGAGTGTCATTAAGGCTTGAATCGAACCTCATGTAACCCTTTCACAATTAAAATAATGTCTACAGGAGCCTTTTGGAATCTTTGGTGCTCTCTCACGGTTTAAATCCCCTCATGCCCCAAATCCAATGACTTATCTGAGTCAGTCTCATAGATGTGTCACTGGGATTCACACTGGATTTTTTCCTCCATGTGGATACCTGTATGTATTCACAAACAAGACACTCCCCTCTCTGGATGTTTTCATTTGAAACAAAATTGGTGGGAAACGCAGCGAGGCGTTTGTCCACATATATTTTTCACCACTCCACGTCCAATAAAACACAGTTCTAGTCACATTTACGGCTCTCCAGCCTCTTTGAGGGAAATACTGAACTTGATTTGAGTTCCACATTATATAATGTAAACCTTCCTGCACATCACTAATATATTCTCCTACATCTGACTTTTACTGCCTGGACAAATTAGTCTGATTTTTAGGTGTCCTTGTAAGACACTGCGTTGTGGCATCACTTAATAAATTACTGTAGGTTTAGTGACTGCTTTAGTCGTCTCCTGGGCGGAGTATAAACGTGTTAATGGCCTTAGCGCCTGTCATGAATCTGGCAGCTTGACTTTCCACCTCACCTCCACAGAGGAGTCGTACTGGGTTGCAAACACCCTTAATATGACCAGCAGGGATATATTAAAAGTTTGCACAAACATTTCAACAGTGCTGTCCACGTAGTGTTTGATGACATCATTACACCCCCCCAAAATACACTAATTAATATGATGTCAAGTGAGTGAGTTTATGGCATGTCTGAAGGGTTGGGTCAACATTTTGGGAAATAGGGTTAGATAAGAAAATTGACACCACTCTGATGTTTGTACGGTAAATATGATGCTATCTCCAGCAGCCTGTTAGCTCAGCACAAACTGAAGTAGAAATAGAGAGGAACAGGTTAAAACAAACAAACAAAAAAACACCCATCATCATTAATTAGGCATGTTTCATGCTGTCCGGACACGAAAACAACGAAAGAACTCAAATATTTTCAACCCCCCCCCCAAAAAAAAACATCTCAATTGCGCAGAAAAATTCTTTAGTGAAATTGTGCAGGTTTTTATGACTTTTGCCATTTTAATTAACTTTTTCAAATGCCAGTACTTTTAAACAAATAAAAAATATATGATGGAAACACAGCTTATGAGAAAATGGTCGGAAAATGCCGGTATTGTTGGGCCGTACGTAATATTCTCAGGTTCTCAGTTTGATCTAGCCTTCGCCTGTCACATCGGGTTTCTAGGAACCAAGATGGTGGTGATGACCAAAATGCCAAACTTGGGGTTTTCAAAATGGTAGTCAACACACCAGTAGGTGGCATCAATGTCGCTACGTCAGTCTTTAGTTTGTACCTTTAACACTAGTTCAACTAGTTTTTTTTAGGAATTAAATGGAGAAAGAAACACAATACTTAGTTTTTTTTGTGTGAAATAAAGACAACGGATTAAAAATCAAGTGTACGTAGCTAGGAGTAGCTAGCCAAGTACATTAAAAACCTAAAAAAACAATGAAGTTTGTCCGATATGTCTGAATGAAGGAGCTAAATAAGAATCTTAGCATTAGTATTATTTAATTCAGATAACAGTTGATGAACATGTGTGTAAAATTATACTTTATCTGTTTAATAGTTAAACAAGTCAATAAACTTCATATGGACTCTACTCAGACTGTGAATTATCCTCCAATTATTTGCTTAACCAACTAAGTTTCCCGAATACAGATTAATCCTTGCCACAGCCTATAAAAATATCCATTAAATAACGTCTTCACATGGGACCTATCCGCGCTTGTTTGCCAGGAAACTAGCTTTAAAATAATAAAACAGGAACTTAAAGCACGTCTTGTTTAATTTTAGAGTGAAACTTAAGAGAAGTGCTAAAGACTAGAACCGCTTTCAAAAATCTTTTCACAGCTCCTATAATGTAATGTAAATTAAGATGGATTCTGAGTAGGAAAGTAACACTTGGGAGATGCCGGCTGCCAAAGCACACATGAGGTGAGGGAGCAGCGATACACCCTTCAAATGGGAAAAGCCAAATGAATATTAGTGATTTCGCTCTGCCTTGTCTCACACATGAGTGGCAGCCCTGACGGTCGCTCTGCGAGACGTCTTCGGTGTTTCACTGACAGACTGCTCCATTTCTACAACTGGCTGAGGTTTCCACTTCTCACCCTGGGAAGAATAAAGTCTCAGACATTCTGTAATTGTCCTTGAGACTGGACTGGACATTTCCACCATGGCAAGAAGCTGAAGCGGAACAAATGGCACATTCTAGTGTATGGAAATGATATTTGCGGTGTGCAGTGGCAGCCAGCGCGAGCTCCATCCAATTTTAAAATGAGGGATTTCAGCGTCTGCATGAGTCTTTATTAGTAATGTTTGTAGAGGCTTTGGCTCCCGTGCCTTAGCGGATTTGAGGCTTGTCAATGTGCTGCGCTCCCTATAGACCTGAAAGGGCACCCAGGTGTCAAACTCCCTCCCAGTTTTGCTGTAACTTTATAATTGAATCTCGCCGAGCTTCTGACTTTCGGTGGAATGCCAGAGATTTATTAATGTCAGGGAGCTCTGAGGAGCCATGTGGAAGTTTCTGTCTGTTCTGTTCTTACTTTACTGTACACTGTGGTGCGTTAAAAATGAACCGAGGGGAAACGGGGTAGTCAAACTGCCATTTTACCTCACAGCCAGTATAAATCTACGATTAACAAGGAAGATGCTTTAATGATTTCTTAGGACGGGGGCTGCCGTCATTCCTCTTTGTTTACCTTCTGTGATGTATTTGATGTCCTAACTTGTCAGGACTTTATGAAGCTGGGTTGCCATAATACGATGGTATGATATTGTGTTTGTAATATTATGTCTTCCCTGATTCCTTATTCCCACATATGGAGTTCCAGTAAAATAAGACAACTTGTTTTATTGCTTTAGTGTGACACAAAGCCGAATATCTCACCCATGTGGTAGACAAAGTTGGCCTCTGTTTCGTAGGACGACGCTGGAGAGACGACATCTCGATCGCAGTCGTTGGAGCTGAAAGACTCGGAGTGGCTCCTCCTCTTTCGGGCTGAGGCGACGCCTTCGGCCTTCGTCGCCATCATGTGTCGCAGCGTGTCGTTCAGATATCGGTTCAGCAAGCTGCTCTTGTATTTGGACGGCGGGGACGTGCTGTCGTCACTGTTGGCAGAGTCGGCCATGGCGAGGACGCTGCCCTGTTTCTGGAGCACGCTCTTGTGGGAAGACGACCTGCCAAAGTTTGACTGGCTGATAGGAGTCCGTGAGGGACACTCTTCGTCTGCAGCAAATGAAACAGAACTGTTGACTTATTTCATGCTGAAATGATTCATATGAACGTATAGGAAGGCCCCTTACCATCTGAGTCGGTGTCGTCACTGCACACGCTCAGCCTCTCGGCGTTTCCCTGGATGTATTTATTATACAGTTTGATCCTCAGGGCCCAGCTCAGGTCTGGCTGCCTCACTGTGTTCTTCAGTCTTCGCCGAGCGTTTGCGAACCAGTTGGAAACCTGCACAGATGCCACAAGCTTTTTAAGGACAGCTCTGGCTCACATGAATACATCATCAAAGTCGCCTTTCCTTCATTCTTTGCATCACTGAGCCCATCTCACCTGTACTAGTGTCATATGTGAGCCCAGAGCCAGCAGGACCTTCTCGGTCTTGGTGGGGTAGGGGTTGTCTCGGTGTTTGTAAAGCCAATGTTTCAGTGGCCGGGCCATGTCCTGCAGCACCTGTCTCTTGTGGCGCACTTTGACTCCACTCAGACGAGACCTGGAGGAGTCAGAACTAATAGATTCACCACATCTGTCTACAAGAAGTTCAACAGATTCAAGGAATGTTGTGGTTACACAAGCAATTGATCATGCAGCTGATTTATTGAGGTAAGTCTTGCACATAACTCCTACGTTCGAGGGAGTAGTGCACATGGGGTCAAACACTGTCTTAGATTCTCTATAATTTTGAAAATGGTATGTCATTAACATGTTTTACTTTTGATCATGCCATCTAAAAATGTCATCACACACATATAACACAGACAAAAGTCCTACCCATATCTCCTGTACTTTATGGCAGAGTTGCCTTCTGTGGTCTCTTGGCATCGCAACAGATCTGTGTTCTGTCCGTCTGTTAAACTCGTCTGAGGAAAGTCTCCACAGTTCAGTCTGCTCCTCTCCTCTGCTCTCCTGCTGTCGTCCAAATGAAGCACAGTATCAGACTTCATCACAGCAACTTTGTCCATTCTTCAGAGAGTTTTCCCCAATCAACAGGTGCATCAGTAGACTCCCAGATGTACACAGAAGCAGTAGATTCCCATTCTTGACAGGTTAAAAAAAAAGGGTTAAAAAGCGTCCGTTGTTCTTTTGATGACCACGGGAACAGATGATGACAGACTCTTATGAGGGAATAATGTTTGAAAAGTCAGATGATGTTGTCTGCTTCAGCTGAGCTGTGTGAGGAGAGTTCAAATAACCTGCTGCTCCGCCGCCTATTGGTCGTCCCGCCGTCCAATCACTTCTCTGAGGAGCTCTGCGAGGAAAAGCTTGCAGAGGAGCAGCAGCAGCAGCAGCAGCAGTAGCCCGTGATATGAAAAATATTGCACATGAATGAATATCAGCAAATGTGGTCATTAGATTTACAAGTGAGATTTTGTCTGGAGTGACTGCCGTCTGTGTTAAGCAGTTCAGCATGCTCTCATATTTTCTACATGAGGCACACGCTTCTCGTGGATCTCGCGGTTTCACCAAAAATCGTGTCAGCAAATAATAATACATGTTTTACCAGGGGGATTCTGGAAATTTATGGGTGTAATTACACGGTTGCTAATAACCATCAAAACCACCAAACTGTGTCTCGTGTTAGGGCGGCGAATCCTGCTGTTTTCAAATGGATTTCAGTACAAATTGGCCCATCGTGGAGGCAACACAGGGAAATGACATTAATCTTTGCCTGTTTAATCCTCAGATTGTGCTGCACTGGGAATTCACATAAGTTTGAGTCTGAATGTGCATTTTAGTGTCAGAGTTGTGCAGCTTTTACACTGTCTGCCCTGTGACCAGGGATAATCCAGCCATAATGCACATATTTGTCAGTGTTTGTCTTCATTTTGGAGTAACTAGGACTGTGAACAATAATGAAAACTAAGTCTGACAGAAGTTTAGCATCGTCATTAGTGTAAGTAGATGACAACATGCAGGCTCTGAGCCCGACATTCAAAGATGGCTCGACTTTAGCTGTCATCCTCGAATGTTTTTCCTCTTGACATCTAAACACTCTTATGTAAGACTGTTTGGATATACAGTAATGACTTCGCCATGCCCGATCATAACTTAATAAACCTTAAGAACATTTGTGATAAAATGTGTCTTTGGTCTTCTTGGCTACAGCTTCAACTTTTAAAATTATGGCTAAATTACATCCAAGTAGCACTTGTTCAACGCATTAAAGGATTCCAAAACGCTCCTCCGTGTTCATAATTCAGCAGTATCAGCGGGGAGGTTGAGTTTCAATGGTTTCCAAGCTGAAAAACACATGGACCAGAAGCATCTCCGTTAGGTGCAGTAAATTCCTCAGTCACATTCCTCAGCAGCGGTCAGAGAATGCTACATGCTATCACACACCATTTACTCCTGTCCCTCTGTGATATGTTCAGCGGCTCGACTGTTGATATTAGCTGGGAACACACCTACATTCGGCAGCCAGGAGAGCTGTAAAAAACACAGTGGAAGGACATATATCTCGTCTTGTTTGGATAGTTTGGCACTGGTGTCTGTGTGTATGTGTCTCGCAGGTTCACAAACTCCAGGCCTATCCAAAGGACCCAACACCTAGCTGAGTGTGTGCCTGAGAAATTGATTTTTAAGTTTCCTTTTCAGCATTATTTATAATGTATTCACTGTACTGTAATGCTTTTCATGCCGTTACATGCTGATGCTGAGAACTGGTGACTTGTAAATGACTAATTACTCCTAGTGACAAACCCAGCTCATTGTTTGAGCTGTGGCAGCAGTTTTTAGTGAAAAAAACTCTGATAAACCTGCTCCAGTATACTACTTACCCTCACCAAACAGTAAACTGACAATGTTAGCAACTAGATGGTGAAAAAAGTGAAGCATTTAGCAGCTAAAGAGCCACATATTTCCCTTAGGAGTAGGTGGAGACCAAAACAGAGTTAAAAGAGGAGTTGGTGGACACCAAAAGAGAGAAGGGTGAATATTAACACTTGTGAAATTGTAAAATAAATTCAGCTTATTTGTAAGTTGATTTCTATGCTATTCATTTTTTAAAGTTGCACAGTCTGGCTTTAATGTGACAATATCAGCAACTTGTAGTAAATGGTTCTTTAAAGACCCCTTCCAGTCTTTTAGATGTCCATTTGATGTTTTTTTTTATAAACTGGAAGACATATCTTGTATGAGTGAAAGAAGCAGTCAATGCCACAGTGGAGAAATCCCACCTTGACACTACTGTTAATTGATGACAGTCTCAAAAATACTGATTTCAGACATAACAAACCAAAGGAACCAATCCAGTCAGCTCGCAGGGTGGAGATTTCTGCATCATTATTCCCCCTTAAAATGGGTTTCTGGGTCAAACATGTACTACTCCATAGTCTAGACTAGTGACACAGTGTTTGAGCAGAGGTGTGGGTGAGCTGGTGTGCTGGAGCTGCAGTGAACAGGGAGGAATTAGTTATTTTTAGGCAGGAAGAGATTATTTTCATAGCAACCTTCTAAATATGTAGCTTTGATACACAGTGATGAGTTTTTAGGGGTTTAATCAACGACCGTAGAGGGTCTTTAAATGTACAGCTTTTTCCCTTTCTGTTTAGTTTTATGTTTTGTGTCACCCCCAAGTACCTTTAGCATGTGCTTTACTGTGTGAGTTGTTTAAAAGCTATGAATATTTCCCGCAATAACGAAGATGTTGTTTAACATCAGTCGCATTTATTTTTACATGCTTCAAACAGACAGTTACAACGATGGGGCCAAATTGTCCGAGACCAATTGACATCATACTTCTGTGTAATGTTTGAAGTGGGAGCAGCAGCGAACATAAAACGGTGGGTTTTCATTGGATCACTCCGGTGTCTTTAATGGCATCGTTATGATCTCAGAGGGTGCCTGCAGATTCTCAGCGGCGTGATGAAATTATACTGCCACGCTTTGGCTGAGGTCGAACTTCAGGGCCTGGCACCGGTGTTGTCCTGACAGTCTGTGTTTGTATGTTCGGTTCACCCAAAGACATGCGGACACACCAGTGGGTGCATCTCCTCGTGCTACGACCTTCCGCGTGCACTCATCTGACACTGACAATAAGCCTGCCAAAGTAAAATAAATACCTGAGACCTGGTGGGTGCAGCCTGATCCGCTGTGTTGAGCCTCACTGTGCTTTTACAGTAAGCTTTTATGTGCGGTCATAACTTCTCGCCGTACGTCTGCGAAGGCCCTCGTCCCTTGAAAGCCATTACCGTCTCCCCACATCACGCTGCTCCCTCTTCCTCCCCAAACACGACATGATAGACACATTAACACTCCTTCACACCCAATTGAGCACAGCATCCAAAAAAAGAGGAAGGAAACACCGTGAATATAGAGGAATGCGGCCATTAAAAAGAATTAGATTAAGCACCATGTGTGAACGAGAACAGTGGAGCCGACAAGCAGCTGTGATGCTCAAATATGAGTATTTGTTAATGGGGTGTCGCTAGTGGTGAGTTTTCTGCCAATTATTTTTAATTGTCTCAGTATGTGATACACAGTATTTCAGTACTGGGTGCTTAAAAATACACAAAATTAAGCCTTAAAAGTCAAGTACGGCTCTATGAATGTGCACAATCTATACAGAATTCTACAATATACCACCGTAAAGGGGTTTTCACTCTGCTTCATCTATGGTGCATGATTGTTATCGTGTTTGCGTCCCTATTTCATACAGCATGTTGTTGGCAAAACGTCTCCCCGACTGCTACTAATAATATTTCTCTGGTGTACATTACAGTTAATTGAAGTGCAGCAGCTGTCAGAATAATTACATGCTGATGTTTGCGACTTGGCAGGGAAGGATTACACTCAGCCACAAGCTCTGGAGAGTTTCCTTTTTTTTTTTTTTTTCCTCTTCGTCCTGCGAGCTGAAGTTATTTCAGCCAAATGCCAACAGAAAAACGGGCTCTGAGACAGATGGAGAGAGGGAACGACAGAGAAAAAGAGAGATGGATTCTGCCTAATTAGATACACACTAAGGAACACGATGGAAAACTTGAGTCATTACTGACCTTGTTTACGCATGGAAAAATATTTCAAATATGACAGAAATTCAGCGCTCAAGGTGTTGAATTCTAACGCTATATCTTAAATACAATTAATATGTATTTTTTTGTTCATTTCGATCATTCAATATCCAAAAAAGTGATCACAGCTCAAATCCAGCTGGCCAAATGGCTGCAACTTCTCCGTGCTTTTGTCGGCGAGGAACAAGTCCAGTCTGCAGGAACCCACTGGATTTCTGCCTCGTAGATCTTCTCCAGGTCGGCCCTCAGCTCTCTAAATGCTGTGGCAATATCTCCGTTAACAATCACATTGTCAAACAGATGACCGTACTGGGTCTCCATGGTTTCAGCCATGTCAATCATGTCCTCATAATCCTCCTCCTGTGAGCCAAGAACACATAAATCAGGCATTAACAGAATTCTGTATTTGGTCTTGAAAGCCCAGTTTTAGGTAAATGTGATATGCATTTATACAGAAAAAATATTTTGATTGTCTCTGCTTTTAGCTGTCATGCAAAACAAGAAATCTAATGTTCTTCCTCTCTTTTGAATGACTTATACTGTGGATTTAGTGCTAAGAAAAACCTAACGCCTGACCATATGGCAACTAAAACGCCCTCAAAGAGGTTGTTTTATAATAATCTGCAAATACTGTAACATAATAGGAAACGGAACCATGACCATCCAGCTATACTGACCAAACACATCGTTACATGCTGAGAGTAAAGGATAAGAGGCCTTTTCAAACCAGCTGCGGTACAAGTTTAAAGCAAACCCCTTTAAGATGGTCTTGAACTCTCTCTGGGCTTTGGTTGCTTGGCACCGGGCAAACTACCAAAGCCATGCTGCAGCACAGGTGTGTGACCTCATGGGTTTAATAAGGGCAAACTGGGCAACCGGGGTCAAACAGTGAATGTGCAGCCAGATGGGCATTATGAAAGTGACTTAGCATGTTTTTGTCCAGTCGAAAACACTATCAGTCATACGTCGTCTTGTTTTGAAGGGAACATAAAGCCAACAGAACAAGATAATATCTGAACTTTACCACACATACACATGATGTAACTGCATCTTTGGGTGTAATGTGCTTACCTATGTGTTAGTTACGGAACAAGAAGCCACCCAAGAAGCAGCCCTGTAACTCCCCCTGTCTCTTAAATGTCTCTTAAATGCAAACAGGGTCAGCCATGTGTAAAGCAAGGTGTCTGCATGAGTAAGAGTGTATTTAGGCCAAGGTGTTTGACCTCACAACGCCCTGCATGTTACAAGACACGGAACAAGCACTTGACTTCACACACATACACCTGGCCGAATGCGTGTTTACGTTGAAGTTTTTTTTACGTACTTTAAAGATCCTGACTGGGTTGGTGCCCTCTTCATCACAGACGAATTTAACTCTCCGTCTGGTGAGGCGCAGCTCCTCGATGTGTGGGGGTTTCACAAACACAACGTATGGTTTGAATTCAAATGTGTACACTCGCTTAATTTTCTGTAGAGGCAGAAATGAAGAAGAAGGAGGTTAGATGAGGGTACAAGTTAAGGTTGTCCAAGTAATGTACACAAGATGTCTGAGGTCTTTAGCGGTAAAATGCAGAAAAACATCATTTCCAACTTGCATGCATGGTGTAAAGCTACTAGCATTATGTACAAATGTGGCAAAAATTATAATATGTAAGAGCTTGACAACACAAAAGAATTGATAATATTGATTATTTCAAAATGGAAATTGTTTTAATTCAACATTATGAAGAACATGTTAGTTGCACAAAGTAATGGCTGTAGCAAAGTGGCACCATCAGTGTTTTGATTGGTTCCCTATAAGTCTCACTTTCCCTATGATAGAAAATGAAGGCTCACTTTTTGCCAAAAAGGAACTGCGTCTGCAGTTGCACAACCAAAAAAGTAAGAGGATAGTGTTTTTGTTTTCCCTAGTAGCTATCAGTAGCTTTTCCGAGGTAGCTGAAATGACAGATGGTGGAACAACCGTGGAGTAACAGTGAAAACTCTGGAAAGAAAAACAGTCCTGTTGTCGGAGGAGGCAAAGAAGGCAACGAGGAAGAGTGATAGAAACTGAGGTAAAATCATAAACTGCATATTAATATGGATGAACACTTGAACAGCAGTTTTGAAGCTCAGTTTGGTGATTCACTATCTTGGCAATCCCTGACTTCTCATAACTCCCAGCTAATCTAAAAATGAGCAAAGAGTTGGAGTATGAGTGGAGCTGAGGTAGGCCACATAGACGTCTCAAGGCCATAGACTGGGCTCTGATCTCACCCACCTGTCACTCATCCCATGCCCTAAATTTTGCATAACTTTGAGTCTTACTACAATTTAAATGGGTGATATATATAAAATTAGCTACAGAATCAAACAGTTTTTTGTACCAGGCTGTAAACAAGTTCATTTCTGCTGTAAAAGTTGAGCATTTTAACATGGCGGTCGACAGGATTGACTCGCTTTTAAAGCCAGCCTCAAGTGGCCATTTGCGGAACTGCATTTTTTAACCCTGGAGATTCCCGCTTTAGTACAAGAGTGTACCCTGGACAGGCATTCACTAGATGGAGAGAGTTCTGTTAATCGAGAGGGTTCAAAACTGACATTCAGTTGGCATTATTTCTACAACATCAGTAAGTAACAAAACCTGCCTACTTATTATTAAAAAACTGGGTGTTTTATTTGGCTTTTATCATCACACAGGGATCCAGGTTTGTACTCCAAATGGGGACTCTTGTGGCTGTTTATTGCTTTGACAAGACAGGCTTTAATGGTAGATATGATGCTAACACTAGCACTAACTACCACTAGAAGCCAGAAAACAAACCAGGAGCTGTAAGGAAACTAGGACCAGCCTGAAAAATATCTAGGTTTTGATTGTTTCTGGAACAAAACAACAAACATCTGGCTGCCAGCATCGCACAAAACATAACTCAAACTATGGTATTACTCCAAATAAAATTATTTCTATTTGGTTATGAAGCTCTGAAACCTGAGGGCGGGAAACGTTGAGAAGTTGTCTGTTGTTAGATGTGAGATCACTTTTTAGACGAGGGATCCTACCTCTTCCCTCTTTTAATCTTCTTGCACCTATATGCCAGTTTTGCATGCCATTAGCTTTGTGTCTTCTCTCTGCCATACATTCCTTTTTTTCTCTGTTCTCTCTCTCCTTATACTCTTCTGCTGGTATCTCTGGCTCCAGACCTGCATGTTTCTGACCTGCTGTTGCTGCCCAGTGTTTACTTTTTCCTTGTTTGTTGTCTGTTACTCAGTGCTATTATTTTCTCTCCCCTCACCCTAACCAGTGGAGGTAGATGTCGACCCTCCCTGAGCCTGGTTCTGCTTAAGGTTTCTTCCTGTTAAAATGTTAAAAGGGAGATTTTTCTCTCCATTGTCGCAGGAAATCGTTTGATTCATGGGGTTTCTCTCTGTATTATATTACTATGAAGTCATGACTTTATTATGTGAAGTGCCCTGAGATGACCTATGTTGTGAATAGGGGCTCTAAAAATAAATTTTAATTGAATAAATGAGGTACAGACAATAATCTGCAATAATCTACTGCAGATCAACAGTTTGCAGTAGAAATCTTAGAAACAGTGTAAAATATTTTCTTTTGTTGTTGCAATTTTTCACCCCTTTTCCTAATTTTGGACTGTTCTCATACATCTCTGCTGGGACGTGGACACTTTTGTTTTATTTTCTTAACAACCGCAAGTCATATGATAAAAGAAATATAAATTTTCATTGCTGAACAGGCACTGATCACATTTTTTGCACCAGTGTGAATAAATTAGCAGAGACACATGAATTACTCTGTCTGTAACCTATGTGAACATGAATTTAATTATCTTTTTAATGTCATAATACTTACACTAGGGTGCACATCCAGGAGGCACACCTTCCCCTCAGCCATCACCCTATGCACAGAGTCTAGACTTGTGCCATAGTAGTGGCCTCCATGACTCCCATATTCTATAAACCTAGAAGCAGAAACAGAGAGAAGAAAAAGTAAGACAGCATAAAATGGTTGTCAGACAGCAGAAGGAGCTGTAGACTCTCGTGAAAAAGGAGGAGTGAGTGAACAAAAGACAATACAGCACCTTTGATCCAGAATGAGCTCTTCAAACATGTGAACTGACACAAAATGATAATCCACCCCTTCGCTTTCCTGCCTCCTCTTCTCACGGCTGGTGTCTGAAAGAGAAGAGGATGGGAGGCTGAAGGCTGCTTTAAAAGATGAAAAACGATTTAGTGGAGGTGAAGGTGACAGTTATGAAACTCCAAGGTGTCAGTCTTACACGGTACAGTGACGCCATAGCGGTCGGGGTTGGAGATCAGCAGCCTCCTCTTCAGTTCATTTACGCCAACGCCACTGGGCCCTTGAGACAAAGATCAAAACGTTGTGTTCTGTATGCCGGTATTCATTCCCAATATCCCTGTGTGTACTAATGTTTTCCTCAAGACAAGCCCAACATCAAATGACGCATCTGTCTTTATCATCAGAGAAGGAGAAGGAGAGCGAGAGAAAGTCAGACAGACAGAGCTCTGATTTCATTCTGATTTCACTCTAAAAATGATTCTCCAACCAGCCACCGTCTGCGACCCTCTATCGAACATTTAATGCTCCTATACCCTCTGGAAAATCCATAGTATCACATCTAAATGTGACATCTGCGAAGCCACACAGTATCGGTGTCATTATAGTGTAGGATGCACAGGATGAAGTGCACACACACACATACTGCAGCATCTGGGATTTTCTTCTAGTGCAGGTTACTGCAGCCCCAGATTGCATCAGACTAATGGAGCGCTGTCTGAAAGTAGGATTCCTGACATACCTGCCTTTTCCATCACTGAGTTGCATGAGCTCGATACATTACAAAATATCAGGTTTATGGACTCTCCACTCTTACAATGCTAATGTGTTTCACAGCTGTGCCACAAAACTGGAGAGGAGCATCATCGGGCTCTGTGGATACTTTCTTCTGACTTTTTTTAGGGAGTTACATGATCTGTAGGGCTTAAAGTGACTGGCAGTCACTTTCACCAACTTTCCTGGGGCATAACGGTCTATTGTTTCATTCAAAGTGAGTATGCAGTGCAAACAGAAAGGATCTATTTCCAACCTGGTCAAACATCATCCAGCTGGTCCTGGTTTAGTGATCCAGGTTTTGGTTTTCCTGTCTATAACTTTCATTGCCAATAAGCTATATATTCTTAATGATGACCTCCGGTCAATGAAGAGCCTTCACAGCAGACAGTAAAACGTAATCCAGAGTCGGGTAAGCTCCAACTCAATTAAAGACGTCTAAATCTAAATCCAAGCTGTCTTAAGTGTTCCAGCTTGATGATGGAGCACTTGGCTGACATTATGAGGGATCTTATTCACAATCCACTCATCTCTTTCTCCGTATTCATCTATCATTTATCTCTTCAATATCTGTTTTTGTTTTTGCACCTCTTCATTTCTGTGTCTCGCCTCCCTGCCGTCCACCTTTAAATTTCTTCCCTCCCTCTGTATCATGCCTTTCTTCTATATATATGACCTACAGTTGTATCGTAATATGACATTAAAAAGGCCTTCAGCGGGGCTCAATGTAAAATTCCCTGGGGAGAGATATAGCTCAGAAATACATAGAGCAGGCCTGCAGGATTGGCAGAGAAGTGGATTTGGGGTGGGCCACTAGGTAACTTAAGAGAACACAATATATTCTGACTTGGAGTTTTCTGACAGTGTTTACGTGGTTCTGATGGGAAAGGATTGTTCATGCACTCAGGAGTGGGAACATAAATCTTCATCAATGCATTGCTTTTTCTTTTGATCAACAACAGCTTCAGTAATGTTGTCCTGTTCCTGAGTGGTATCACGGTATTTTGAATTTTTGCATAGGCAACAAAAAAAGCAGCTGGATAATATAAAACAGGATACTACTGACCACAGCACAACTGTTCTGTACATATTATCACAGTTACTACCACGTCATGAGCTTCGTATATAGGAATATTGTGCATACAGTAGTTTCCTATTGAGGAACCCACAGCATAAGTACCGATTTTACAAGTGCTTGGCGTTGTTCTTTTCCTGTCTCTTTATGCAGCTGTATTTTTAGCTCATACATACCAACCAGGACGACCAGACGGTGTCTGTCCTTCGGTTCTCTGTGGTACGGGATCACCTCGACGTAGGTAGGTGGACAGATGGAGCCATGTACCCCAGCGCTCCACCTCCTGAACCGAGCTGCCTCTCTGGCCCAGCTGCTCTTTCTGCCTAGTCGGAAACTTCTTCTTAAACCAGCTGGGAAAAAGACAAAGACACCACAGACCTGTCAGGTGTATTACTGTGTTATACTCCCCTGACCTTGCAGTGGGAGTGCAAGAGTCTTTGGGTGGTAAATGGGCTCCATTGTATTAATTGTCCACCCTTGATATAAAAGGTGTGCCTGGGGAGGGTTGCATTGTGAAGGCTCTTCTGGTGTTAGTGCTCGCAGTGCTCTAATGGCTGTTTTGTTTCTGCACTTTAACCTAAAGATGTTTGCTTAAAGATGCTGTGTGAGACGTTCAGAACCTTTGAATATCAGTAGACCACTACCAGCTCAGACCAAAACAAACTGGGTTACAGCAGAGCATGTACACAAGAGCCAACAAAAAATATTCCAGCCACAATCATTTGGCCATGCTAGCATTGTAAAATACACTGACCATGGTAAGCCATGGTGAGTTGTTATTCATTTGTATAGCGTTTTGTCACTTAACTTGTCTCTGCTCTGTTCTGTATGTGTGGAAACAAACACATACAGAAAGGAGCAGAACAGACATGAACCAGAGAAGAAGTAGCAGAGAAGAGCTCCAAAACAGCAATAGAGACTCTTACACTGAGCTGAAATAAAGCAAGTGCACATTAATTATGCACATAACAAATAAAATGCTTTGTCTTGAAATTCCTTTTCTTTTTTTGAAGCACTGGCTAAATGCTCCAGACTGCACGCTCAGTCTATAAATGTAGATTAGACCAACATTTTCAAAGGCAGGGACTCATATGCACTAATGTGCACTAACATGCACATCTGGTCAGAACAGCTGCCAAAACATTAAACACAGAAGCTCAGATTACAACACACACACACACACACACACACACACACACACACACACACACACACACACACACACACACACACACACACACACACACACACACACACACACACACACACACACACACACACACACACACACACACACACACACACACACACACAGAGGGTGTGAC
>OMNN01084937.1:1622-31992 GCA_900302755.1 Chromis chromis
ACCACCAGCAACTGATTAGCTTAGCTTAGCATAAAGACAGGATATGGAGAAAGAAAGGCAACTAAATAAACCTCTGAACATCATGAATCATTAATTTATGCCATCAGTACAATCCCAAGGTGTAAAAGCCAATAGTTTTGCTTGTAGAGGAATATAATGTGCAGAATTGTTTCTAGGCTGTGTGTGGTAACTTGTTTTGTGCTAATTTAAACTCGCTGTTTTTGTTGGTTGTAATTAGCATACAGATACATGAGTGGTAAATTTTTCATCTAATGCTGAGACCAGCAGGTTTAATTACAGTATTTATTTTGTATATTTGTGAAATGCTTGTATGCACTAGACTTGAGCAAGACGTAGAATACACATAGGAGCATTTCATAATGTGTGTCCACGGTTTCCAACGGCACATTTTAGTGAACCATTGCTTGAATTATTGAACACATTTCAGTCTGCGGCGTGAGACTTGGATATTTGCATCGATTATTCCTGAATGGCCTGTTCCTGATTTAAATGAAAAGAAAGAAAAAAAATGAAAAAATGAAGATCGTGACTTTTACTGCATTTCTCCCTGCTAAACAGCCCTTCTAATCAGGATGCATTCTCCATGCAACCTCTTGCAAAAAGGTGATACTCAGCAACTAGTGAGGGGCTCATTACTTCAGCCTGAGTGTTTGTGGGCTCACAGTTGAATAATGAGGCTATTATGGAGATATCCTGCAAGAAAAGCTCGAGAGGTCTCGGCTCCCACAGCTGAAGTAGACTGCCAGGCCACTATCTCCAGCTATAAAATAACCTACAGCATTTATATATCTACATTGCATTAAAGCTGTAGCCTTTTGGAGATGTAGTTAGTGCCATTTGTAAAATGGTAGATGCACAAATGTGACCATCATTACTTGGTGCAGCATCTAATGAAAAATTGATGCTCTGTTGTTTAGGGGGCCTGCTGGAGCGGTTTAGTTTTAAAACAGGCTGAATCAGGCAGAAGAGTTTGTATCCCTCACTTGGGCAATACCGATACGTATTTGCACGATCACGTTGTTTTCCTAAATCATGTCTGTGTGTATGGCAGCTATAGATTTGAACAGAGATAGAATTCTCCTCTTGACACTCAAGTTGTATGCATCTCTCTCCTCAGTTTCTCCATTCTAATTGCTTTCATTTTCAGGACGAAGCAATGGTATATTAAAGTTGCGGGCCCAGCTTGACTCCCCCGGGAGTTGTGCCTCATTATCTAAGAAGCTGCTTACACTCCACTGCTTAGCTCATTACAGATGGTGGAGCAGAAAGAGAGAGGGAGGCAGGAACAGAGAGCAAAGACAGCAAGAGAGACAGGCCGCATGTAGCATTTCAAATACATTTCACTCTCAGAGCTCCAAGTTCCACAGTTTTCTAACAGAAAAGCAGTGCTGATGGTGACATTAAGTCCATGCATTTTATAACCACCTTGTTATACCTTTTCAGTTTTTGTTGACATTTATAAGTAGGTGATAATTATACTTTGTGTTTACTATTGAGGCAGTAGTGAGTGGTGGTGTACTGAGCTGAATTACACCGCCTAGCCACAACATTCTGACCACTGACAGGTGAAGTGAATAACATTGATCATGTTGGTACTATGTGGTGTTCTGCTGGAAACCTTGGATTTTGGCATCCGTGTTGATGAGACTTAGACACAAAATAAACATTGTCCCAGAACAAGCACACTCCCTCATGCAAATGAAAATCCCAAATGTCACTGGTCTACCCCTGCAGGAAAAGCCCCCCCACCACATGGCAAAGAAATCAAACAATCAGGAACATCTTGGGGAACATGACAATGGCCCAAGATGTTGATTTGACCTCCAAACTTCCTAGACCCCATTCTGATCAAGCATCAACAGGATGCAGTGAAACGAGACAGAGGCCCCACTGCACAACCCAGAGTACCCAAAGGATCCACTGCCATTGTCCTGGTGCCAGACCCCATAGGACACCCTGAGAGGTCCTCTTGTCCATGCCCAATGGTTCAGAGCATTTTTGACCACATAAGGGGGGCCAACACAATATTAGGCAGGTGGTGATAATGTTATGCCTGATCAGTGTATACATATCAGGCATTTAATGCTGGACAGGTAGCTGGAAACAACGCTGCTTGGAGGTGTATGGTGAACCAAAAAACAAAAAAAGGAAAGTTGTTGGCCATAAAACTAAAACACTATAATACTGTGTTACTGTGTGAGGAACAGCTTAATTTTGTGTGTTATTTTATATTTTATATTTTTAATTAATAACTTTATAAAAATCAATTTGTCACTTTGACATGAAAGATTCTTTTTTTGTGAGTTATTGTCAAAAAAGCCAAATTAAATTGAATATAATTCAAAAAGAAATAAAGGGAAAACTTCCAAGGGGCGTGATTACTTTCTATAGGCACTTTAAGCATGCAGCCAGTTTTTTTTTTTCCATTGCTGGAACTTTTGGCACTTTTTTTGAGTGGAAAAATAAATACAAAAATCAAGTCATAATTTTAACTTCAATGTCAAAGTGAATGCTTTCATAAATAGGAAACTGGCATTTATGTTAACACCAATAGTATGTTCTGTTGTATTTTATTCTCTTTAGCTGTTCTTTTGTTCCCTCTGTGTTATTTAACTTCTGTGTTGTAATTACTGTGACAAAATAATATCATATGATGGACAATAAAATAAATGCTTTTACTGTTCATTTTAGTTTTTTAGTGAAAATTCTAAAATATGATGAATATAGTTTCTCAAATGTATCTGCTGCTTTTGTGATTTTACATTGTAGTGCACTGAACATCTTTGGGGTTTGGGCTATTTCTTGGACAACATACTGTATGAGTAGAGTCACCTGGAAAGCTGTGTTGGACATTTTTACTTGTTTTCTGATGCTTTATAGACCACGTGATTTAACCAGTTATCATCAGTAATCATTAGCTACAGTCCTTTTTTGTAATATCTTTGATTTATTTCTTGTTTATGGAATTTATAATAATCTATATAATATAATAACAATATTAGTATTATCACTGTCAGTGAATATGTTGTCCAATACTGTTCCTCTGTTGTTTTCCTGTTACTCTTGCAGTACAGATGTCAACTGCTTCCTTTAGCATATAAGTTGTACCTCACTGTTTACCTGCACCTCGACACGTAGTAAGATTTGAGGCTCCATATTAACGCGAAGCTCTGCAGAAACTGAGGTGTTTTCATCCACAAGTCTTTTGCTGGCTCATCCCTCTTCTGCTCAGCCTCCTCTCTCTCTCTCTGATTCATTAGCAGGACTCGTAGCCCTCCTGCCCTCTTTTACTGCCTCCATTAAATCCTTGCTCTCTTCATTGCAGCCCTCCATGGATCACGAGTGCGTCAGTTTATCATCCGTGCTAAGAGCTGCCGCCATGTTGCTGACATTTTTCATCCTTCCCACTTTATCTTTACTCAGGCGCTGCCTTGCGCGACTCAGCTCGGCTCTCTGACACTCTGAAACACATTAATGAAAGGTAAATTTCATTCATATACAGTAAAAGCTGGTGAGCCTGTGACTAAAAACAGGACAGATACAGTATTTATACAGTCGTAGATACAGATAATGAAGTGATCCATAAACATTACTCCAGGAGTAAATGTGCACTGTTAACCTGTTAATTCCAACTGCTGGGAGTAAATCTTGGTGGGCAATTTGTGAGCACAATTAAAAGGGTGTTGCAGTTGAATCTGCAGTGAAAGTCTTGTTTTGCAATGATTTTTGCCTCCACCATTCACTTATTGGAATAAAGGGACCGGGATAGAAGAGTCTCACAATTCGCTGATCTCGATTTTTGGCAAAAGAAGCCTTAATGCATTAAGAAATTAAGCAGCAGTGTGCCATCGGGTCAGTCATTACAAACTCATACTGTGCAGAGAAACTCATAAAACTTCATTTTAACTAGAATGCCAAAGTTTAAATGATGTAGAAAAAAACATTTGAAGCAATGGTGCAGGGGATTAAATATTTCACTCTGTTTGCATCATATAGCTTAAATGAACAGCTGGAACAAACTAATACAGAATCTGCTCTGTTTATCACAATGCAGTTGTAGAATAAAAATGATTTGTACAACTTTGACGCTGCAAAAAAAAAGAAACAAAAGGTGAAAGCTGCAGGCAGAATGTTTATATATCAGCTGTGTCAGTTTTAAGCATCACAGTGTCTCCTTGTGTCCTGGGATGTTTCCAGCCTCGCAACAACCTTGCAGTGTTTCGGTGTTAACCTCACGTAACCCGTCCAAACAAACAGGAATTGAATGTGTCTGTAAAGGCAAATAACACGAGTCCCAGAGGAGCTGATGCTGCTGCCAGTGGTGAACTGAGGCTGAGGGCTGAGGTCAAGCCCCTCTGAGAGGAACACAGGGCTACACATGGGACACTGGATTATCTGCTTATCTCTGCCTTCATATTCACTGAGGTTTTTCTTGGTACGAGTACAAGGGTGGACAATAGGCATGACCAAAAAGGTTTATTGAGAGGCTTCGTTCTTCCCTTGTCCTTAATGGGATGAGTCACGCAGCAGTGTCCAAGGTGAGGTGAAGGTGAGTTTGGCCTCAGCTCATTATTTCTTGTCACACCTGGACAATTCAGTTGCAAAGCCAGGTTTTTATTATCTTAAATCCAATTTAGTCACGAGATAGTGATGTAATATTTTAGCCGTTCATTATCATTTTAATTGAACATGATGTTTCTCTTTGGTCTGTGTCCAACACTCAACAAAACCGAGTCAATATGCTTTATTCAGAGGTCAGTCCACAACAAAAACTAGCGATGGTCTATTTTAGCTGGTGACCTTTGTGGAAATCAACACTACTAATATTTAAAGCCAAATCCTAACTAAAATGTCACAGATAAAGTTTTAAAATGTATATCATATTAGTATTCAGTTAGATTTGCAACCTGAATTTTAAAACTCATTGAAAACAATGTTGAAAAAGCACACCAATATACGTGCAACAATAAGCCACAACATTAAAACCACTTGTGTTGCTAATACGGCTGTTGGCAGCAGATCCTTGGACTGGTTTATTCCAGCACATCACCAGTCAGTGGTTTTAATGTTGTGGCTGATTAGTGTAGTTTTATTCATCCCATGTGTTTTTTTCCACAATTGTATTATTGTGTAACGTCTTGATCACCAACTGGTTTTAAATATGGACTTTTATAAAGATGAATGTTGCGACTGTGATGTAAAGTACCATTATGAAGCTTTAGTTTGGCATTTGGCCATTGCCATTTTGCTCTTTTGGAAAAAAAAAAGTAAGCGCAACAAATGTATCTGACTGAGAACTTGAAGATACTATGCATGCCAGTACAGCAGCAACTTGTAACAAGGTAGCCCCGCCCTAATATATACCCTATTTTAATATCTATTTTACTCCAAAACGGAACCATAATTTACAAAATGCATATCATGTTGTATTGAAAGGTACTTGAAACTAGCGACTAAGACCATAAAATTAATAAGAAAATGTTTCCTGAAGTAACAGTTCAAGTAAGAAGTACGGTAATTTTCTGATTGGCTTCTATACAACCAGAGGAGGCGCCCCGTGCTGGCTGTTAGAAAGAATGCAGGTGTAAGGCTTTCTTTTTTCATATCTGAAGGCTACATCTTTTCTAAGATGTTAAGATGGAGATACATTAGAAATATTGAGAAACTTTCTTCTCTGAACTTGAATAGTTTGACACATGAATCCCAACTCATGGTTCACTTCTTCGCTGTTTTTCGGTGCTTAGTTGAACTGCATGAAATGGTCTTCATCAGCAGAGAGGGTTTGCGGGGTCATGGAGATAGATCTAATGTTTTTCTGTTTTTATTCTTAACTTTAGCATTCTAACAGCTACTAACCTTCAAGTCAACATATTCATCTTAGTGGCAACTGAGTTAACAACAGCCACAAAAAACACAGGTAGAGCTGATAAATAGAACCTTGTCAAACTGAATATGTGTATATAAATGTTCTAATTAATAAACTTAGTGTCTCAGTGACATTTTAAAAATCTTTCAGGGTTTTTGGTTGAGTAAACTGGGTGGCCTCAGTGTAGAATTTCAGTTATTTTAACCCTTATACGAAACAGTTCTCTGCTCAGATTGGTCACAAATAACCAAATAACCCTAATTAA
Source organism: Chromis chromis (assembly GCA_900302755.1). Classification (NCBI taxonomy): domain Eukaryota; kingdom Metazoa; phylum Chordata; class Actinopteri; family Pomacentridae; genus Chromis; species Chromis chromis. The sequence continues at coordinate 7,775 of OMNN01084937.1, forward strand.
CCTTATCTGCTTCAGGGCACCTTAGTGTTGCTGACCCTGCACTCTGACCCCAGCTTACTAACAAGCTGGGATATGCGAAAAGACAATTTCTCCTTGCGGGATTGATCAAACAAACAACAAATAAATAAATAAATAAAAGTAAGGAACGACAAAAAAGAAAAAATGTAACAGGTGTCTTCCTGTTAGTTGTGTGTATTTGTATAAAAGCTCATCTAGAGGCTGCCACTGCAGACCAGCCAAGGCAATAAATGATGTTTTGTGGCACTGGTGCATGTACCTAATAACAAAATGAAAAAAATAAACACTGTATGTTTACTTTGCTATTTTAATAAGTCATATTGAATACCGTTTTTTGTTGGTTTTGCGATGGAAAATAACAAAATCTGAAACTGGGATGGTAAAGAACAACTCCTGTAATACATGACCTTTGGTGTAAATACATGTCTAACTGATATATAGCAGATTTATGAGTTTCCCAAACAAAAACGCAACCTTTGTTAGTGTGATATATGGTTATGGAGATGCACAACAACCGTGTTCATCTAGCCTGTGTGCATTAAGCCTATATGAGGGGGAATAAAAAAGCAGGATACAAGTATAAACAAAGTGGTTTCCTTGTTATAGCTGACCTCGGCTGAAACCGCACAGCTACTGGGAATAGCTGAGTGAACGTGATCTGGTTGGACTCCGCTGCACCGTATAATGACTGATCAAAACATCACATATTACTTTAAATACAGAAACTAATGGAAATAATGAAAATTCACTCAGGAACAACAAAAACTCATCCACTTGTTTTTTCAGTTTTCTCCAGACAGTCTAAACAAAATCATGTTCCAGCTCATTAACGTTTCACAAATGTAGAAACATTAAAGTGTTTTGTTTTTAGACTTGGATCATTTTCTGCATAATGTTGAAGCACCAGCTACGTTACGCTGCACCGCCACCACGTTTCTCTCAGATAATACATTTTAATTATATAATCGGACTTGCAGATTAGGCTGAAGTGTTTTAGTTAAAGCTGAGCTAGTTCAAAATGAGCAATTTACTAAAGCAGACTGCACTATCAACACTTAATGTCTTAGCTAGTGATGTTTTTCTGTTGTTCTGCTCTTAGGAAATCAATCAGAGAATCAACTTTGTATAGAGTAGTATTACATTTTAGTAGTTCTACAAGCAACAAGCTAAACTTAACTGCTTTAACTATTTGTTTATATGTACAAACAAAGAGAAAAATGCGTTTCAAACTTAAAAACTGTGTGGAATAGAGGAAGTTACTTTATATTTTTGCCCCCATTTTTAATTTAAAGCAGCACATCCAGCAAAGATTAAACTCTTTTATAAACAGTGACATGTAAAAGTGCTCTTGCATATTTTGTTCATCCAAAAATGGTAAAGTATAATTTTCATATTGTTGCTTAACTTCTGCTGCTTGACTTCAGAAATTAGGAATTGTTATGAAATTAGCCACAGGACTGGTTAAAATTTTAGGACTACAGGTTGAGACAACTGCATGATTTTGCAGGTTTATGGGACAGTCGTTTCTTAATGTAAACTGTCTCTTGGAACAGTTGATTTTTCAGCAGATAATGTCAGCCAGAGTTTATAAAATAATAAAATAATGTTACTCATCAAAGGGCAGTTTGCCAATAACTGGTCTCACACAGGCCTAATGTATGAATATTAAAATACATTCCAGATGAGGCAGACAATCTTCCCAATTGATTTTTAATTTTTTTAAATTTAACCTTTCCCTTACAAGAATAGAATAACTGAATTACAAATCCCTAACAAGAGAGTCCTCTTGAGGACGGCAGCAATCACAAACAACATGCACTACAGGCTAAAAGCTGTACAAGTTGAATCAAAACATCCACATATACAATCTAGAGAGATCTGAACATTCAAGTAACAGAGAAAAAGAAAAAAAATGTGCAGATTTGCTTAGCTCTTTTAGTAAAGCTTCTCATCTACCAAAGGAAGCCAGCAACTTGAGAATTTTTTTTAATTTAAATGTTTTTTGCATACATAAAAACCTTAGGATCAGTTCATATAAAGTTGTCCTGAGACGAAAAAGAGCAAAGTTATTAGGAGTTTTGGAAACAATATTCTGGCACCATTATGAGGGGAGAACGGTCCATGAACAATGTTGACTGAACAATGGTGAGTAAGAGCTTTAAAGTATTAAACCTCAAGGCTTCAGATATTATTCAAAGCAATAAGATAAAATGCAGAGACGAGACTCTTTTTTTGCCTGGAAGCAAAAACAATTAGATTTAATCGATATAAATGCTAATTTGAGCAAGTGTCATATCAGATGTGTTGACCATCTTTCATATTAGAGCTTTTTTTCCCTCTTAATTCTAAATGATTTAGTTTTGTCAGTTAGCTTCATTAGCTATGCAACCCTATTACTATTTTGTAACTTCCATAGACTTTATACAAAACATGGACGCAACATTTTGAAGCCTTGAGTTTGGAATTTGGCCGTCGCAGTGTTGGTCTTTTGAAACCTGATGTAACAAGTGAGCGGTGGATCTGATTGGAGAACTCGAAGACACTACTCAGAGTAGTGACCTGTCAATCACAAGGTAGCCCCTCCTTAAATGGGTCCATAATTGGTAACATTTTTCGGAACTAGAAGAGTTGCCCCCTGCTGGCTGTTAGAAAGAATGCAACAGAGGCTGTGTCCATCTTTTATATACAGTCTATGATCACAGCTGGCCTTGACAAAAGAACTGGCTTGTGGTTTTCACATGACTGCGTGTAAAAGATGATTAAAGTCTCCAGATCTGTAAAGTGAGGCTACTGTGGGAGCGCCCAAAATCTACATTCTTTCTTAAAGCCAGCAGGGACTCCCCTGGTTGCAAAACAAAGTCTGATTGTATAAAATTGCATGAGAACATAATCCGTTACCTCAGTAAACATTTTTCTAATGAGTTCATGGTCTCAGTCACTAGTTTCAAGTCACTTTTAATAGAATATGCGCTTAATTTAGTGAATTATGGTCTTATTTAGAGGAAAATAGTCAGTAAAGAAGGTTATGTTGCGATTGAGTTACCACTGTATGAGTGTGTCCTTGATTTGTCAGATCCATTACACCTTTGTCACATTTTGTTTAAAAAAACCCCGACAAACTACCAAACTACCAAACTCGAGGCTTCAAAACGTTTCTCCACAAAGCACTGGGTGACATCATGGTGGCTATAACCATCTTTGATATATCTATGTTTTCACAGTGTAGTATTCAAGTAGTATTATAATGAGAAACATAATTATATTAATGTATTCAAGGCTAATTTATCTAACATCACTATAATGCTTTGCAGTTTGAAGTGTATGGTGTTTTTTGTGTAAAATGTAATTTAAAATCACAGCTAGCCTTGTTGAGAACCACATTTTAATTAAGTGGCAACGTGTTTCATTAACTCTTTACTTGTATACTCAAAAGTCAACACAAGTACTGTCAATTAGCAGTAAACAGTTACAACTTGCGCTTAAAATATGTAAATATGTTACGATGATTGATCTCTGTATAAGTATTACATGGTGCCAGTAATATTAATTTAGTGCTGTGTAAATCTCCACTTATTAAACACATCATAACTAGGCTAAATTTGACTGCATGGTGCTGGTGCAGCACTGCGGCTGGCCTCGGCAGAATTTCACCCAACATAAAACTCTTGTTGCCTTTTGCACATTCATCACGGCATGCAGTGACCTTTACCTTTTGTGTGAAGTTCAGGGACAAATGCCTTTATAGAGCCTGAGGCTTTATGTAATATATAACTCCATACTCATACCTGAAAACAAATGTCAGGTGTTTCAGCAAAAGATTTATGTTTTCTCATCAAAAACTTGAAGTGCACTGAAACAGCACACATGGATAAGGGTGAAAGCCTGCAATGCTCCTGCTCCTTCCATCATTCGCCGCAGTGACTTTTGCTTAACACTAAAGTCCAGTGGACTTTGCAGAAGAATCCCCTCCTGACAGCACTGCAAGCTAGAAAACATCACTGCTTCTACTCTGCGCACAAACAACTCACTTCAAATTAACATCAAAGTGCTGCCTGGCGATTACCAGTATAAATCTAAAACAGAGGGGGCAAAAAGAAATGCTTAAATAAATTTTATTGATTTGTTTCTTACTCCCCACTCATGAAAGTGATCACAGTGTTTCTGACAGGAATCCGATTGCTCAGTGACACCTTTTATCCTGGTCGTTTAATGCTCCACCACATCCAATCAGCTTGGATTTGACCCAGCACAAGTTTTGTGGTGAGCAGCTTCACCTTAATGGAATGAAGGTGGTTGTTTCATTTAAAGAAGAAGAAAGAAAGAAGCCTAAAGGCGAAGTTTGAAACACAACTCTCTTCATCACTCCTGCTGCAGTGACATTTGTGCTGACACAGTCAATGTGACCTTTACACATTAATGTTACCTTAAATTGAATGTTTTCTATTAACACCCTGACCAATGTCGTCTGGCTTATTCCAGAAAATGGTTACTATATTCCTGTAATAAATAAATTTTTCCATGCAAGTGTGACTATTTAAGAATTTACAGGAATACGTAATGCATACAGATCATAAAGGCTTATTGACTGGTTTGCTGCAGGACTATATACATCTTCTATAAAGGCTGCAACATAAATGAGCTGTAGCCACTCACACTGCCATTTGAAACAGTAAAATTTCACTGCAAAATCAATTCATTTCAATTGTAGTGCTGCAGTTCATGGATTTTATTGCGTGGGTGAACAAGAGCCTTCTTGTCAAGTTTAACCTTAACTTTGACCTAAGAATTTGACCAGTAACAGTTCATCTTTACTGTTTTGACCGTTGAGGGCTGATGTAAAAAAAAAATGGAGGAAGATTTTGCAGCCACCACTTTCATGTTACCATCTCAGTCATACAGGAGTATAAACCTCTAGAAAATAGGAATAGTTATGAGAGAGGAGGGGAACGTATAATTAATAAACTGTGTGAGCATATTCTCCTGACAGCTAGTGCGACAACAGGGAGCTTTCCTCTTTCTTCACTGTGCTACTTTCTGGTGTCCAGGTATTTCTGGAGACCAGATCTAAGTACTGCCGACGCACATGCATGTAGGAATATCTACAGTATACAACAGAAGAGAGTATTTCCTCTTATGAACAATCAAAAACAAATACTTTAGAAGGACTACATTGAAAATACAGGCATCAAAGTTGAAACTCAAAGCAGCAAAGGCGAATACACCTGTGATGACCGAAACAAAAGTACAGCTGTGATTTCCAATTAGGCTATCTGCAAGAACACAACGATAAATCGTGAACACTGGAACTTGTCTCGGTTTTGAATCCATGGGCTGTGTTTATTTGCATGTCTGCATCATGGAAAAGTATTGCTAGAGGAATTGAAAAAATCTATGTGAATTCACAACGAGGCAAATAGATAGCAGCAGAGGTTGAAAAACTAAAAACAAGTTAAAACACATTTGCAGTAGTAATCGGGAAGTACAGAACATGCCATAGTGCCACTAATCAGAGCTGCAGTGGTGATCCTCCCAAAAAATTACACTTCAGATAGTGTGCTCCTTGCACAATCTACCTCTAAAAAAGCAGATAGGCAAGTGCTTCAGACTTGGCACAGTGTTTATCAGTTGTAAATGTTTCTACGACAGCTCAGACAATGTGAAGAACATTGTATACGTGAACCTCTATAGATGGCATCCAAGAGAACCCTTGCTTGCTCTTTGGCACGAAACTGCAAGATTAAATTTTGCTAACGAACATGAAAAGAAGTCTGATAAATACTGGGAGAAGATAACTTTGTTAAGGACCACTACAGTGAATGCATAGTCCTGACAGTGAAGATGTGTGAAGATACAGGCCTGCATGAGTTCAAAAAGTGTTCGGGAGATGACATTTACAGATGGCACCATGGATGCCTGTGGATACACCAAAATACTGGCTGATAAGATTGAAAATAAGCTTGACAGAAGAGGAATATTCCCACATGATAACGATCCAAAGCACACTGCCAAAATCTTAGGAGTTATGTAGTAACAGTGTGTTGCTTGACTTGAATACAATAGACCAACTTTGGGGTATTTTAAAGAGAACAGCAGAGCAACACAACCTCTCCAGCAAATAGTAACTGGATAAATTTGTCTCTCAAGAAATATGGTCTCCTCGATGCTGAGGAGGACTGAGTCCGTCATTACAGATAAAAAATGTTAAACTTGGTGATGAAAGTTGTATCACTTTTGCTGCATTGAGTTCCAACTGTGGTGTGAGTTTTTAATTTTACACAAGAGCAAATACGCCACTGTTCAACTTAGAAATAATGCAGTTATCAAGAGGAGATAGAACGCCGAATCATTGAACATTTAAGTGACATTGCACAGGAGTGTAGTCACTTCAAATTCAACTGAACAACTTCTCATTATTTTAACTCAAAAATGATCAGCAACTGTGTCTAAAATGTAATTATGATAAATTGTTCCGCAGTGCAAACTGAACTGTAACAACTACAATTATAAAACATTTTGGAAGTCAGATGAGAGACACCAGCTGCTGAGGGAAATGATGGGAAATACACACATCCTGACAAAAGCACAGTAAGTGAATGCTTCTGCTGGCAGCAAAATGACAGGATATCGAAATCCACTTCCCTCATCAGAACCCAAGCCCAAAGACAAAAGTCTGGGAGTAATGGTGAGGAACGCATTATTATCTGTTGCCCACAGTGCTGGACTGTCATCTGCAACTCCTGTGGCAGATTCCTCCACACAAAGACTGATATCACTGTTCACACAAACAGTGAATACAAATTACAGACTTGCCCCAAGAGTCCTTCCCATATTGTTTTTCACCTATATTGCTGCTCTGCTGTGCGTCTCACATGCTGTGGCCAATGCGTGTCAACATATTTCACAGCCCTCCACATTGGTAAATTAGTATTTCTTTTTTTTTTAGCGAGGGTGCTGAGGAGTGTTCACTGTAACAGCAGCGGAGATGATCGCCATCCAGCCAATCTATCAACGCCTCAAATATATTATAAAGTCCTTTTTGTTTTGTGATTGCAGTGATTTACAGTGCAGTGGAAGTAAATGAAGTCTATTTGTGACCTCTCATCACAGCTTGAGACATGAGTTTGGCTCTGAGCTGCAGGAATTGAAATGAGAACTGAACTGATCCAATATTTTTACCCCCCAAAAAACATCTCGCAATGTTTTTTCAGGATAGAACTTTTACCAATTTATCAACTTCTATGCATACAGAAGCATGCACTGTGCTCTTTACACCTGTATGCAAATTGATCAACAATCAGTGGGTGTCAGGACCAATTTTGTGTGTCGTCATTTCAATAAGTAGCAACTGACGATATGCTAATTTGCTAACTGATGCATACCTGATGCAGGGGTCCAGTGATCGAAACTCATTTACTTCCGTTAATGAATAATGAGAGCATAATTGGGTTTATCTGTTCAGGTTAGGCTGCAGTTAGTCTTTACAAAACCTGCTGTGAAGTAAGAACCGCGCGTCCGAACCAACATCCCTCAACACCTGACAGCACACTCACGATCATTTTAACGGGTTTCATCTCCTCAGCTGCCATCAACATCCAGCCACCAGCAAAGAAACCGGCTGAACTTTAAATCCAATCAGAAAAAGAAATGCTTCAGGTAGCTGTTTGCTGTTAAAGATGATGCCTCTGGTCAACTGCATGAGCACCTCAGAGACCCCTGCAGAGGAAAGATTTTTTACATCTCAGCAGCTCATCCAGGTGGAAATTATAACCAAGGACAGGAAGTCGATACGTTCAAGAACAGAAAAGTGTGAATAAGTAAAGAATGTTTCCTTTTGCGTCCCAGTGCATTTCACCTCTGAAATAAACCATTTTTTCCCCTTTAGTCAGGAACAGTGGGAGTGTGCCTATGTTCCCACATTTCTAAGATATTTTTCAAAATTAGGCCCTATGTTCCCAGTTTTTAGAAATAATCGTTTTCTTAAGATAAAAACGGGGTTTTCGTGTAAATGAGAGGCCAAACCGTGTGGAAATATCTGCGTTTTCCCTTCGTGTAAACAGGGTCTTAGAAATGTGAGACATGTGGGAACATAGGGCCTAATTTTCTAAATTTTCAGTGAAAGAAGATATCTTAAAAATGTGGGAACATAGGGATGTGGGACCATTGGGTTGTGGGAACATAGGGCTGACCCCTCTACCAGCACTTGTGGACTATAACTCTGATCGGGTTCTTCTTTTAAAAATTCCAAATTGTCCATTACTTTGGTTTATGACCAAATACCGGCAAAAGTACAACACGTTCAACTGGTGAACATGGTAAACACATGTTAACTTGTTAAAGAGCCACTACACTCCATCTGTAGGATTTGTTGGATAACTTTGGAAAAAGCATCTGAAACCAAGGATCTGTCATTAACATCCACTTCATGCAGTGACTAACTAGCAGTGCAGAGGTGAGAAGACTGTACTTCTCTAATTATATGTGACACTTTTCACGGGTTCAGTTGGGTGCTAATGTTCTCTGTTATCTCTGTAACCACTCCTTTTCCAGTATCTTCCTTAGTATTGTCATTACTCACATGTTAGCATTATGTCATTAGCATTTAGCTCAAAGCACTGCTGTCTGTAGACTCCTCGTCTTGATAATGAATTAAAGTTAAATGCTCTTTAAAGTGCTTTGGAAATGGCTGTGCACAACACAGTAAAACACAAGTCTCATGTCTGTTTTCACCTTCCTCAGCACTCCTCAAGTTATTTTTACTTTATTCACACCTCTGTCCTCCATCTTCCCCTGCTCTCCCCATCCTCGGGCCTACCCGTTGTCTCTCCTTTCTGCTGCAGCCGAAATGGGTTGTTGATGGCTAATAGATTTAGCCACTATACTGTTGGAGAGACAATGAGAGAACCATCAATTTATCCGCCGTTTAACTGTCCCAATCTAACCTCCGTAAACTCACCCGGTGAAACTCATTTCTGTGTTTCCTCGCCAATCTGAAAAGCTATCATCTCGCTAATCTTGGGCTTTCAATTCGCCGGGGGGACAGGGGGAGTCAGACCAATCCCGGATCTCGGAGATGATCTGTTAGCCCGGCGTAAATGTTTATAAAACGGGGCAATCTCCAGGGTTTATACGTTGATGCACATGCACACACACACACACAGACACCTTTTTTTTTCCTCTTCTTGTGTCTTTCTCTCTCTCTCTCTTGCTCTCTCCAGGGCATTTATAGGGATGTGAAAGCTGTTATTGGGCAGGTCAGTGGAGTGGAACTGTCAGATAATAGGCTAGTTACCGTGGCAGCACATGAATGAGGGATGGAACGGAGGAGGGAGACAGAGGGAATAGAAACGCTCAACTCACTCCTTAATCAGAAGGTAAACTGGAAATCTGGGGAGTTTAGACTCCCTGCTGAAACAGATAGAAAGGGGGAGGAGGGGGGAGAGAGAAAGGGGAAGAGAAAAAGGGGGAAGAAATGTAAGTGAGTGAGTGAGACAGAAGATGACAAAGGCGGGAGGACAGAGGAAATGTGAATGGGCATGGAGCAGAGATAAAGATACAGAGAGCGAGAGCTTATTACCATTCCCAGGGAGCCAGGTGTTTATTTCTCAATTTGTAAACGCTGGCTTCATTACCCAGAGTTCAACAGGAGCAGGCTGAGCTGCGGCTGCATCAAGGTCAGACTAATCAGACAGCGAATAGGAAGAAAGACAGAAGAGGGAACACAAATTATGTAATGTATCCTCTCTGCTGCTCTTGCCCCTCCATCCTTGCCATTTCCTATCTGTCTCACCCGCCTCTCCTCCCTCCCTTCCTCCCTCCTTTTCTCCATCTCCCTCTCTCTGGTGGTCCACAGGGAACAAAACTCTTCAGACTGTCTCCCACTCTCTCTTGATGGAGAGTGACAAAGTCGGTTTTGTAGACTGACACTTGTTTGGGTGTCTGTGCACGAGCTTCCTCAGCTTGTTTGAAGCATTATCCAGTATTCCACACAACCTACTTAGATGCATATACACACTTGTTTTATTTGGCCAGTGGCGTAAGGAAAAAGTTAGTGTCGTGTTTGTATTCATCGTGCTTTTAATGACATCTTTGACCAGAAATTTTAGTCATCAAATTATCTAGAACTTTGGGAATAACAACCGCAGACCCTTACGTCAAAGAACTGACCATTCATGGCAAATAGTTTTACGAGAAATATCAAATCTATTTGCAGAAGCTGTCAAAACATTTATGCAGCAATGAAGATTGTGCTTGGAGAATAAATCTTCTCTTGTATAAACATATACATGAAGATTACAAGAAATTAACAAAACCAACAAGTTCGTGCAGAAGGGGGAGATTGGAAGGAGTCATCGCAGTAAACAGAGCTGATGTGTGTGATGGTTATGATGTCATTATGTACAAATATGATTGGACAAAACCAAGCAGCTGGTAACCAAATGGACAATGAATGGTGAATCATGGAGGATGCAGCTGATGACTTCAGCCCTCTGTCAGAGCATGTTTCTTGGAAACAGTATTGTGAGGTACATTCTGACTCACTGGATGTAGACTGTGGGTATAAGTCTGCCTTTTCTTCTGCATGTGTCACACAGCTTTCCCCTTCCACTATTTGCGTCTTACTGTTTTCAAAATCCCCTTCACTACAGGAAATGACAACAACCTCCAAGCAGTAACGTACTCTTTCAAAAGATTTGGATTGTGCAATAAGGCTGACCTGCTGGTTTCTTTTGATAAATTAGGCTTTTTATTGACTCTGCTCGCCTTCTCATGTGCAAATGTTCCACCAACACAAGTCCCCCAACACTATTTTGCATCACTACAGCATCCTGAGCTGAGCTCAGTCCAAGATGATTGTGATTAGCTTAAAGGAATACAAACAAGCCAGAGTGTTTTTTTCCACCTATAGCAGAATTTTAGGGTGCAGCCAGACCATTCTCCAGCACTGTCACAGTGGAGTGGCGATAGGTCTGGCTATGCAAGACTCAGACAGGTATGTTTGTTCTAACAGATTCCACTGTAGTTATAGTCAGAGACCAATTCTTCACTCTAGCCATCTCTTATTTAAACCTACAGTCAGAAGTGGCTGGTCAGCAGTGGGCGATAGGATGGTGCCCTTTGTGGTTGAAAGTGTTACTTAATTTTTTGAAAATAAATGCTTTCATAGTAAATATATGGCATCCTGAATTTTTAGAGAGGTCAAAATTATGCGAATGAAAGTAGATCTGAAAATAAAGTTTAATCAAAACTCTGACAGTACCACTGGGCAAACATATAAATTTCTTCATTTGCCTCCTTTCTTGGGTAGCAAACAATTAAAATAAACTGTGAAGTTGTATGCATAGGCCATAGAGTGTGCTTCACCTGATCTGTGATCACATTCTTCAAATTAGTCAAACTCCTGTTTTAATTGCCTCAGCTAGCTTTTGTGGTTTTTGCTGTCAGAGTTGAGTGACTATAAAAAATTGTGACTTAATTGCTGCCGCACTGAGACACTTGATTTAATCATTATGCTTGCCAATTTGTCTGGTATTGTGAACTGTTACACGATGACAACTGTTTTTGCGACAACATAAAGCTGATTTTGTTTTAATTGCTGCAGCTCCCCAACGTGAAGTATGCCTTGGTTTGCAGAAATGGATTTTCACATTCAAGATGCAAGATGTTTGGTGATGTAAAAGGTAGTTAAGATTGGATAGAGAAGGCTGAAGTGGTGAGAAACAGGTGCAGTTTAAAATCTGTTCACATTACTGCGGACAAGACCTCAGTACAGTCACTTTTTGACCCAGGATTCAGGCTGTGTTGTTCTGTCCTCACCCAAGCAAACCAAAGCAGGCACACAAACACTCTAGAGCTCGAATAAACCACTTGAAACCCGTTTGGTGCAACTGCAACCTCAAGTGTGAATTAGGGTTTGGTATGTGAGGGTATCTGTATGCATGTGGGTGTGTATTAAGATAAGAAAGGCTTTTTTTTTTTTTTTAGATGCACACATGACTCCACGTGGTATTGTAATAATCACAGATTCTTTTGATGTCCCGGACTTGAAAAAGGCTCTCAACAAGGCTGTTCTTCAAACTGCTAATCTCTCAAAGGTAGTGAGGAGGAGGAGGAAGAAAGAAATGAGCAGAGGCGAGGAAGGAAATCGAGAGAGAAAGAGGCGGAGGATGGAGAGTGGTGGTGGACGAGGAGATCAGTGAGAACAGGCCAGACTCATGGAGAGATGGAGGGAGAGGAGGGCAGAAATGGGAAAATGAATGAGAGGAATAGCGATAAGAACTCTTGCTTTTGAACTTGAAGAGCTTAATTTGAAATGTCAGGGCTACCCCCCCATCCTCCCACCTCCTCCCTCCTCCCTGCTGCACTCGCTCTCCTCAGGAGTCCCTGTTGTGCAGTAGTGTGGATTAAAATAATTAAACAGGCTCTGTTTTAATTAAGACAATAAAGCCGAGAGTCTCTAGGTAAGACCTGAGAGAGATTGAGAGAGAAAGCAAGTGAGGGAGGGAGATGATAAAGAAGTCTAACGAGAGAGGCGGGATGATAGGAGGTACAGAGGGAGATACATTATCTTCATTACTTATCTATCTTGTCTGTTTCAAAGCCACAGATTGCATTATCACAGTCTACATAACTATGTTTGCACTGGTCCTACATGTACCAAAACCCATGTGCATATGTGTGCAGAAGAGTATTAAGGGCTGCTTGTGTGATGACTGAGGCCCGAATGTGAGCATGAATGTGCAAATGCGTTTATATTGCTTTTCCCTTCGCCTTTGCAGCATATACACTCGTGTTGTCCTGTGTAGCGCACATGCGTGCATGCGCATCTTTATTTCGTCTCTCTCTGAGCCTGCTAATGAAATATTTATTTATTTCTTGGAGCGAAGGTGCCGGCTGGTGAGAAGCTCAAATGAAATGTCATATCTCATTGTGTCTCCCCGTTAGGAGGGAGGGGGGACAGAGGGAACAGAGTAGCTACTGAATTATATACAGAGGATTCAGAGGGGAGTGATTACAGGACAGAGAGGGAGGAGGTAGAGAGATGGTGAGGGAGACAGGGAAGAGAGGGGGAGAAACAAGTCCTTAATTGCCCATCACTTATTGTTGTGTGTCATGTTGCTTCTCTGTCACACCATCAGCCTGCGGTTCTGAGCCCCAGATGTTGAACTCTGACTGTTGTGCCCACTGTTTGCTGTAGTACTCATACATGCACACACACACACACACACAGTGAGGTGAGCCACAACAGTGTTGTAATGTAGCCCATCTAGACACACCAGAGGGACCAGCTACTGCTTATCTATTAGTAGCTGTTATCATTGCACTGAGAAGACACACACACACAGCACACAAACACACACTAGGCCTCGCTACTAACCTGGAGGAGATTAAAACTTCTTAATCTTCTCTCTAACCTCCTTATGTTGCACAAAATGCACAAACACACACTCGAACACACACTTTCTTAATGGGAGGCCCTCGAGGAACCTCTATGACCTGCAATGTGAGGCTTACATGACAGGTGACTTTCCGGTTGCCTTGCTCATAAAGAGGGGCACAACACAACCTGGGCAGCTGTGGCTCAGGTGGTAGAGCAGGTTGTCCACTGATCGCCGGTTTGATCCCAAGCCCCTCCGCATGCTGAAGTGTCCTTGGGCAAGACACTGAACCCGAAGTTGCTCCCAATGGCAGGCAGGCACCTTGCATGGAAGTCTGTCGCCATTGGTGTGTGAACGTGTGTGTGTGAATGGGTGAATGAGAAACACATTGTAAAGTGCTTTGAGTACCACTAAGGTAGAAAGGCACAATATAAGTGCAGACCACATACCATTTAACCTGCAGTGTTCTTTCACCTCCGTTTAGTTTTGACAAAGCGGTGTCGAATCACACTGATTCAAATGTAATCAAGATAAGCAAACAAAAAAGACAAGCTAATATATTAATGCGAACAAATCTGCAGATCAGATTTTTCACATTTCACGTTTAAGTTGCCTTCAAATTTCAGGACCTATAGAGATTGTAGGGATGGTCAGTCTGTTGGTCAGTCAATCACTTCAGTCCAGACTGAAATATCTCAAGTGCTGGATGGATTGCGGTGGACATTTGAACACGTATTTGCGTTTCCCACAAGATAAATCCTAATGACTTCAGTGATCCCCTGACATTTTTGAGTTTCAACAACTATTTGATGGATTGCCATGAAATTTGAAGTACACATTCATGAACCCCTCAGGATAACTTCCAGAAACTCTGGGGATCCATTAAAGTCCCTTTCTGGTCATTGATTAGGCCCCTAAAAACCCATTTTTGTATATCAGCGTTACATATTTGGATTTTTTGCATGAAAATAATCCCTTCCTACGTTAGATGTAACTCTACATCGTTGCTTTCTCAAGAATGTACAAATTTATTAAGTACCTGCCTCTGTCTCCACCTCTCCACACTTGAGCACATCAGCCCACCTACAACTCTGCTCAAACACTGTAGAAGTACTGTTTCTCAATGGCAAGTGGTAATATTGAAGTAATTCGGCTAAACATGTTCAAACCAGAAACCAGTTCTGAAGAAGAATAATGATACAGAAAGTTCCACCCTGCAAGATGATTCTTAGATTTGCTACATATGAAACCCCAGAAGTCTGAATCCATGGTTTTGAGACTTTCATGTGCAGTTTTAAAGCGAAAATGCTCATCCACGGGGCTGATTTTGCTCATGGTATGTCTTCCAGCAGATAAAAAAAAACTATGTTGACATTTCAACAGGGTAAAAAAAAAAAAAGATTTTCACAAGAAAGGGTCTTTAAATTTTACTCTAGCACCATCATCCAGTTTAGTACCATCTGTTCACATGCTGTAGAAACATACTATCACATATGATTTTATGATTATAATAATTGTAAAAATTCAGAATGTTGAAAATCATAATATATCAGGAGGGTCCATGTGTCTCAATAAGTAAAGTGTGAAAAAAAGGTTTGATAAGATCTGCCCAGCGTGCTTCACTCTGCCTGTTTGGATGAGGACACAAGATGGGCAGAACAGATATAGCTTATGAGGTTTTGATGTAAACATGACTTGCACAATTCAGGATATACAGAATGTAACCACAAAGTAGATGACAAGTCGGATCATGACTCATGCTTGCTTCTCACAGCCTGATAGGTTCTATGTTCCACGCTGGGCAGACAAGTGTCTTCACTCTGCCCAGACCCACAGACTATATAGATTGGAGCAAACATCACTCACTCTGCACATTTTCCTCTCAAACGTGTTAGAATAGCTTAGTGAATGCGGAAAGAATGCAGAAAATACTCCACGACAGTAATTATAACATTTTTATGGCAATTTTTATATAGCACATTTCGAAACATGCTAAATCCCACAACTAATAAGAATGAAATATTCCAAAACGACCCAATTAAAATCAATGAAAACAACACTTGTAAAACGCTGAACAATGCTCTACAGCAAGGAACCAAAAAATGTGGATAAAATGCTCTCTTAAAAAGAGTTTCTTTAAAGATATTATTTATTCTGGAGGTCTCGGATACTCAAGTAGGACGTTCCAGAGCTGGGGGGCCGTAACAATGAAAGATCCTGATCCTGAGCTGCCAAAAGAGGCGCTGCACTCTGACTCATAGGGATGCAGCAGTTCAACCAGTAACTACACCTTGAAGTGCTTTAAATGCAGTAAATAGACAACAAGCAGCATTTTCAATTTGTACTGTAATAAACTCACTGTAACATAAAAAAACGATCAGATCAAGCCAACAACCAGTGATCTGTCAGTACAAGAGATTGCTAAGCCAGTTAGGCAGCAGTAGAAATCCTATAGATTAGCTCGCCGGTGGTAACTGGCACAGTGGCCCTTGAGGAGTCTCCTGTTTCTTACCATGACCGTATACTCTCCTGACACCCCGAACCTTTCTCACGACCCGACATGTCTGAGCTGCAGGTGCAAAAACACAGCAATAAACAAACAAACAGAGTGTGAAAACAAACGCAGGCTAATGACTGGACAGCTGCACTCCGCTCACCAGGGTTCTCTCCATTAAGAGTTAAATGCTTCTTTATGGCTTTCCCTGAAGGAGTTAATGTGTCAGGGGGGGGCGAGAGTGGAGGTGTGTCTTTAACACCTTAACATTCAATATGGCACAAGTCCGAGCCGTTTCTCCATCTGTTTTCAGCAAGGCCATGGATTTACACACTTAACCCTGCACTAAAAGAAGGAAAACACTCTCAGTGCATCGTTGGCAGCCACTTGCAGGATGCTAAGTGTGCATGTTCAAACTTTTGTAGAATGGAATACAATTTATGGGTTTCTCGATTCCTTTTTTTTCTTTTCTTGTTATACTGTTGTCCATATTCTGTTTTACTGCATCTGATTTCAATAGACTTTAAATAATAGACAAAAATGATGAGCTTTTTTTTTTTTTTTTTGCTAAAAGGCAAAATAAAGGTGTGCAAGTTATTTCTGCACAGCTCTGCAGCCAACAGCGAGCTGCAAACTGTAAATATTCAGAGTCCTACTAGCAGAAGAGCATGACCAAAGAAACCATTTTGCAGGGACACACTGAGCCCACAGCTCTGTTCAGAATCAGGAGAGGAGAGCTGATTGTAACACAGCTATGGTATACAGCATATGGGGGTAAAACGGAGGCCTGATACACTGGCTGACTTTTTCTCTATTAATGATCGAAAAACACTGCACCCTTTAGGAAGTTAATATTTCAGTCTGGGATCACCAATAAAACACTGGGGCAATGTTTGGGCCTAAAACGTCAGACTGAAATGAATTTTGTAGGCGAGAATATTGCAGCGCTCTACTCAGGCCATGGGCAAAAAATGAGACTGTCACACGTACAATATTCAATAACGAAATCCCATCATCCTCAACTGCAGGCCAGCCCTAAAACTATGCCAGTCAGCCACTGACACTTCCTGAAGTTGAAGAAATTATTTGCAGGGAGGTGAAGTCTTTCAGTTCTGGGGGTCAGACGGTGTCCTATGTATATTACGCTTTTCATGTTATTTATGCTGCTAAAATGGCACATAAGTGTAGTTTTTATCTTATCTAAGAGCAACTGTGAGCTAAAACGACACAAGTTTCTACTATAGATACACAAAAAGATCATTTTCATGTCTGTTTGAAGAGACACATGGCCAAAAAGCAGCTAAATCAGACGTGATAATTGACAAAGCATACACTAAATCATTTGGTCTGAGGCCAGATAAACAGTGTTAACCAGCACTTAAATGATCTAATGGTGAATACCACTAAGGGCATGCTTGTCAAATTAATGTCTGACCTTTCGACTCTTCAAATTAAAGGAAATTCTGTGAGCACAATCAATAATTACAAAGCAAAGACGCCATTAAAAAATCATTGTAAACCTGGAAAAACAAGCAAGACTAAGAGTGTCCTGCTCACAGTGTCAATCTATACATTATACTCTGCTACGTAATTATATGATGCTTAACATAGTGATGTTTAGCATCTTAGTCTAGCATGATGCTAACATGTGCTATTTAGCACTAATCACAAAGATCAGCTGAGGCCCATGGGAATCTTATTAGTTTTGCAGATATGACGTTGTTAACCAAAGAATTCAACATTTTGTGCAGATGATACTAAAAGTAGAGGAACCACAAAAGGGATGACTGTTCATCCTCTGGGCACCATGAACACTTTTCCAGGTTTGGTGGTAGTGGTTCTTTAGATTTTTCAGCTCAGACAAAAGTAGTGAACAGACCTGTACCATCCTTAGAGCCTGCAATGTGGCCAAGACTATAACGGCGATAATTTCAGTATGGATTAAGAAGTTTATTAGGAAGCTTTTGTGTTAAATCCAATTTCCGAGCCCCATTTAAAACCATGGAGTGAAGGTGGTGAGTCCATGCCTCTGGGCTTCCTTTGCATTCCATCTCCTGAAAAACACACCACCTCTCCATTGTTTCAATCGTAACTAATTTGGTTGTAGAGATACAAGGAAAGTATTTAGAAAGGTTTGCTAAGTCTTCAGGTCTGGCCATTGGAATCTGCATTCTTTTTAATGGCTCGCAGGGGGCGACTCCTCTGTATAAAAGTCCATGTGAAACTGACCCTACTTCTCACTTGATTTATTATCTCAAGAAACCTTTTCCAAATTAGTTTATTGTTTGAGTTGCTGGTGTCAAGTGTCATTCCATACTGTACGATGTTAATTTTGTAAATTAGGGTTCCATTTAGAGTAAAACAAACAATAAAGCAGGGTATACTTTTAGGCAGGGCTACCTTATGATTGGTAAGTCACAAACTTAGTATCGTTAAGTTTTCTGACAGATCCACCCCTCACACAACATAGTGATGAAAAATTCCAAACTCAAGGCTTCAAAACAGTATCCTATAAATCATCTGGTGATGTCATGGTGGCTACGTTCATCTTTTACATACAGACTGTGGGTCTGTTTTTTTTTTTGTTTTTTTTTTTACACCTATGCACATTGAGCTAATGATTGCTTTGCGTGACTGTTGGATTGATGTAGCCTGATAATCAAACTGTCATTTAAATATTGTTTTTGTGTTAGCCAGCTTCCTGTGGGAAACATGTATTATTTGACTCGGTAGCAAGTGCCTGTCATATTCATTTTCAGTTGTCGAGCCGTTAACACAACATTTTTCACACAGATCAAAGGAATATGTTGATTTATTAGTTGTCATTTCTGCAGGTCAGCTTTCAGCAGCTTGTACAGCTGCATCATTTCATCAGTTGCCATTTTTCTGTCACCGTTTTACATGAATCTAGCAAGCTAGCTATCACTGAATAAATCAGACTCGGATTGTTGTTGTTGGGATTTTACTGTTCATACACTTTTCATTGTTCTCAGACGCTCTCCTGCACTTTCCTGGGAGTGCATAAGAGTCATACTCATAAAGCACACAGCTCCATGCTTTAAATTGTGACTTCTGATGAATCAGCAGCCATTGTAAGGTATGCTAGGTCTTTGAGATTAGCTTCTCCACAGCATCAGCTCAGATACATGTGTCTCTAGTTGTTAGGACAACATTTTTCATCTCTTTCTATGAAATTGCTCTCTCGGGTGAATTCTCCATCTGCCGTGAGTGACTGTTTTGCATTAGAAGAAGCACAACAATCTTTATTCAAAAATACTGGTGCTTGGAAGGATGCGAGATTGAAATGTTCAGTCCCGCTGTTCGGTAAAACACAGTGTAGCGTGTTGTTTTCTGTTTGTTGACATATGCTGGTGCCTGTGCTTATCCCATGAATAAAGCGAGGTTAGAATAGAGCTGGCTTCCGTCTGGTGTGCATGGAAAAGGCTGCACAGCTAGTAATAGCAGCAGGCATGTGGGAGTGTTTAATGGAGAGTGGAGTAATTTGCGCTTTTTAATGATGATTAGAGGAGGAAATTGGCTCAGATTTACAGTGTCACTCACCATTGAGACAGAGGACAGAGAAAATAGAATAAAGGCCTCTAAATTGTCTGTGTGTGTGCATATGTGTGTCTGTGCACAGGTGTGAGACAGAGAGAGAGACCCGTAACGTACCACTGACCTCCCTCACACACCCATCCACCCACACACCTCCACACCTCCACTTCCAGAGGAAATGTATCACTTAAACCAACTGCAGCTCAGCTCACAGAACCTAATGAATCTGGACTCAATTTTACGCCTAGCTGCCCTTCACACTGACACACACACACACACACACACACACTCCCGCTCCCTGTCTCACACACGCACACACACACTCTTAAATACTGAGGCAGTCTTACCTATAGCTGGGTGGTAGTCTTTGTAACGTAAAGAGGAAATTGGAAAAGTGTGATTATGGCACTGATTGGCAGAAGACTCTTTTCGCAGTCTTTTCTGTTCTTCTCATCAACACTTTATTCTCCTTTTGACTTCTCCATTATCCACCCAAAACCTCCTGCCTTACAATTCTGGCTCTTCACAGCCCTTTATCTCTTTACAGCTCTCGGTCCCACATGTTCTCTCCACTGATTATGCTGTTTTCTAAATTAATAGAGTAAAGTGCAGTGGAGGAATACGAGGAATTTTCTGAAGGTGTTGAAGATGGAAAACGCACAGGATCTTGTGCATGCTCATGTTTTATCTTCAAAGAATTCATGTTGATCAGCCTGATGACTGAATCAACATTGGTTATTTAGTCTTACTTTTACTTACATTTGTTTTCTATTTGTAGGGGTTATATTTGATTTTGCCATCATAAAAGTCATGATCCAGCTGCACTGCAAATATTTTCAGTTGTCACGGATGCTGTTTTAGCTGCCTTTTAGCTTTTAGTATAGCAAATGGTAGTTGATGTGTTTCTTCCACAGACTCTACACAAAAGATGGATGTAGCTTCAAGTTCCAAAAAAGCAAAAAAAAACAACAAAACCTGCATTCTTTTGAACAGCCAACAGGGGGCATCTTGGAGTCTGATTGTATAGCAGTTTATGAGAAAATCAGCCTACTTCTCGCTACATTTGTTACCTCAGTAAACATTTTCCTAATCAGTTTGTGGTCCCAATCGCTAGTTTCAACTGTCCTTCAGTACAGTATGATGTTCATTTTGTAATTAACGGTCCAATTTAGAGGAAAATAGACAATAAAACAGGACATGCATTCGACTGTGGCTACCTAATCATTGACAGTTTGCAACTGTATGGGTGCGCGTAGTGTCCTCAAGTTCTCAATCTCAATAAGCTCAATCAAATTAGCCTTTCAATCTTGAATTACGAAGAAAAAAAATGGCATGACTTCACAGTGACTACATCTTTCTTATTAACAGTCTTTTGTTTCCCTGGTTAAGAATTTTATAACAAGACGTCCTAATTTGATGCTGAAAACAGGACAAAGAAAAATAAGCGTGTAAAATTAGCTTTGCGCACCCAGTGTGTTCTTTTAGCAAAAAAGCATGCTAAATTTTTAAGCTAGATACGTTCATGAACTTAATAGTTTATGTTTTCTACATTGAGGCAACATTTTTTGTTTCCATTGTCTTCTCTCAAGGCTTAAGTATTTAAGATTTATTGTGATAATGTCAGAGAAACTAGATTAACTATAGAGCAGGAATAGGGACTGTAACGGTAAATGTGAGCTAAGATAGCTAGCAAATATTAGCAACTGAGCACTTGGCCAGAGATGGTATAAATTAAAGATATAAATAAACAAATAATATAAATAAACTCGGCTTTTATGTGCTTCTGTGATTACTTGCAGTTCAATAGATTATTAGCAGATATTTTAGAGCAAATATTTACCTGCTGGCAGTAAATGTTAAAAATATAAAGATCCATTTCATTTTGTGTTGGCCATTTTTCAGTTGGTGGTTATTTTTTCCTTTACCAATAAGTACTGACAGATGTAGACTATCTGTCTTCTACTGTACATGTTGTTGATGGCACAGCAGCCTATTATTTATGTTTGGGTTTCAGAGAATGATTCTTTATGTGGTTTTTTACCATCTTTACTTGTGGTGTGAATCGCAGTTGAGCTGAAAACGAGGCTCTCGATCACTACTCATTTTAACTCTTTAAATATTTGTTAATGGACATTCATTTGTACATTTAGCACCTCTACACAGAGACCACAGTCGGTTTTGTGAGTGGACTTGCAGCAGCTTGTACCCCAGCATCACCCTCATCCACGCATGTCCCAGTTTTTTGTTGATCGAACTTGACATCCCCAACTGTCAATCCTTGCTTTAAAACTCTGTTATTTTCCCAACCACAAGAACAGCTGTCAGTGAACACAACACTAAATCTGAATCTGAAAAATATTTTAGGTGTGGAAATCTGGACCAAGATTTGCCTCAGATTTCTCTGACTTTGTGACTGCATGTTAATGTCATCAAATGTATTCAAGCTGAAGTTCTGCTGCCACTCAGCAGAGCAACACCAAACCTTTTTGAATCACTGCCAAAATTTGAAATGCGGGGGCAGCGACTGAGAGGTCTGTACCCAGGTACCTACAATTCTCTTCAAACGCATTGTTAATTTGTTTTAATCTACAGCTGTGTCACCTTTTAAATATCAGTTGTGAATATTTCAGAGCAAAACTCTTCAGTTTGGTGAAAACAAGCCAGGTCGACGCCGAACTGCCACCTTCCCTCCCACATCCACTGATGTGAGCCGCTGGGACTTTTGAGTGAAAAGCTCTTCAAAATGGCTGGAAAAAGAATGACATTTCGTATGAAATCACTCAAACAGTTTTGATCACAGATAACAACTCAAGAGGAGAGTAACCCTCAAAAACACAGGGCTGTTATGTTCTGTGTTGCACCACCCCAAATGTCTCCTTTTACTCACATAAACACAGACGACACGTCACATACATTCTGTAATTCTAAAGATGAGCTGTCCAGCTTCTTCTTTTTTTTTTGGTGGAGAGCCATAGCATGCATTTCTCTATTAAGATATGTAAATTCATAATCTCTCAAAAGCCCATTTTTACATCCATTTCTCTCTGTCATTCAAACAGTCTTCATTCTCTCGCTGTGCCCAGATTTCATCCTTCTCTTCTGCCTCTGTCTCGTGGTTTGTCTGTCTGTCTTTCTGCTCTGTCACCGTCTCCCCTCTGCCTCCATCCAAACAGCAAACGCCACTGAAGGAGACTCGTCTCATCCCTAAAGGCCAATTGTCAGGCATAATTACCATCAGAGAATTAGAGGTTGGAAAAGCAGATTAGATTAGAGCATGTGTGTTTTTTTCCCCCCCTCCTCTTCTTTTTGCACTGTTCCTGTCCCCTCTTTATTTGCATCATTATCATAGAATTAGAAAATGGACAGAACAAAGAAAAGAGTGCAGTAAAGCCATGTGGAGAAAAATGGAAAAAAGAAATAAAAATTGCATTAGTGCTGCAAGTTACTTCAATTTGAATTACTGATGAATCTGCCTGTTATGATTAATTGTTAAAATTGCCATCAGATGGTTAAAAATGCCAGTGAGGCTTTCACACAGCCCCAGAGAACATCTTTATATATGTTTTTTTGGACCACTGTCAAGCCAAAACCGATAAATATTTAATTTAGAATCATATATTATGGGGAAAAGCAAATTCAAACGTTTCAGAGGCAAACAGCAGAGGAAGTTTGGCATTTTTATTGAGTAAAGGACCTAAACAAGAGAACATATTATTATATTCAGTCCATCAGCTAATGAACTAATCATCTCAGTGCTATTATGAGTTAAAGTCAAATATAGTGTGAACCTGTGTTGATATGGTCTAAGTATAGCGTTCACACACATGCACACACACACTTATTGATTGACTGGGCAAACCTTCAATAAAGCTCCCCCCTCTGCAGCCGTTTACCCACCTCCAACAAACACACAGGCACGCAAACTGCATAAACGCCAGCCCACACACACACACCACACACACACACACACACACACTTACTTACACTTTCTCCAAAGCTCCAACACGACCACAAACAAGCGTTGTGCGACTGTGTTTGATAGAGTGAGGAGTAAAGCTTGATTTGGTCCTTTGGCACCCTGGAGTTTGGATCCTGTCCCCGCTCTTTGGCTATCCTCTGTCATTTCTGCTGTGCCAGCTCTGGTGTTCTCTTTCTTACGAGACACACACACACACACACACACACACACACACACACACACACACACACACACACACACACACACACACACACACACACACACACACAGAGCATGCCAACTGTTACACTGTCCAAGCCAGGATGACCATGTGTTGTTGTATCCTTCTAATGTCTCCATCATAACAGCGGCGCTTCTAATAGCACTTGATCACTTCCATGACACACACAGTTTCCTTTCTTTGCTAACGTCCTCCCTGTTCTCCTCAGGTATTCGGATCAATAGCGGCTGACATCATTAAAATACAGCAGGCCGATCTTTACACACACACACACACACACACACACACACAGAGAGACGCTTGCCCGTACACACACACACACACACACACACACACACACCTCCAAGAATCAACACAATAATTGAAATATTTTCAACCTGATTAGGTCTGGCCTGCTGGCTGGGTCGGTTGCTAGGGCTGTGCTCCCTGGTTGCTAGGGGGAGTAAATCATCTGGCATTATTTGATTTCTGTTCCAGATATGAAACCGTTACTGCGGCGATTAAATGTCTCACAGCTTAGACACCTTGAGGGGGGAAAAGACTGAGGAAGAGAAAAGGGAGAGAGACCGAGAGAGA
>OMNN01084938.1:0-14691 GCA_900302755.1 Chromis chromis
GGAGCGTGTAGAACAGGGGTCCCCAAACTTTTTCCTGTGAGGGCCACATAACTTTTCCCTTCTCTGATGGGGGGCCGGGGTCAGTTTGTAACAGAAAAAGTGAAGACGATCACAGGGGTGCCTAAATGTAAAAATGTATTGTTTTCCAGAAAGCCACACATAACCAAATAACCCTTTCCGGGTTCTTCACAGAAAAAAAGGTCAGGAAATAAATAATAACACTATTTATGAAATCAATAATAATCAAATAACCCTCTCTGGGTTCTTCACAGAAAAAAAAAGGAAATAAATAATAACACTATCTATGAGCCCGACTCGCTCGTGAATGGCGGAGCGCCCGGTGGGTTTGTTTTTTGCACCGAACCCCTCCTCGTCACTGAACTGCGGCAAAAACTCAAAATCAAAAACGAAATCTGATAACTCTTAGTAGTGGATCACTGGGCTCGTGCGTCAATGAAGAACACAGCTAGCTGTGAGAACTAATGTGAATGCAGGACACATTGATCATCTACACTTCGTCACTGTCGTCTCTCCGTGCTGACCGTGTCTCCGAACTCGCGCGCCACAATATTATATTTTTGTCACGCACTGTATATGGAAAAAAAATCGAAATGCATCTCTGGTATTGTTCAGGGGGCCGGGCCAAATGTGGAGGCAGGCCGTAGTTTGGGGACCACTGGTTTAGATCGTGTGTTTGAGAGAACACCGTTGCTGCATCTGTAGCCATGGATTGGTTTAAAAAATGCAAACAGGGAAGAGCATTTTCCCCCATTAACAGAAAATAATGAGGTGCAGCCAGACCATTCTACACGTCAATGTGCTAGAGAATGGTCTGGTGTTGGTTGAATGTAAATAAAAATGCTAGGAGGAGGTGGTTGGGGTGGATGTTGGGTATACAAAGCACAAGACTGAGGTTCACATCTACACTCCTGTCTGTGGTTTATGCAACAAAATATATGCGTTCAGACTCAACATATGTTTGACTTGCCAAAAACAGAAAACAGAATCTGGTTGTAATGATATTTCCTGTAAATTAGTTGTATGTAAACATAATTTCTTGGAGAAAGGGGTTATTTTATTAGAATTGTTAAACTGTTTCTATACAGAAGATTTTATAGAATTCAGTATTTTGCTTTTTTCTTCATCATCCGGCTACATTAGCAGCTGATAAATCATTTAAACCCTCATTTAACCCAGATAATGACTAAATGATGAATTCATCAGTCCAGACGTCTCCTTGGGTAAATGAGCTGGGAAAAGGCTACTGTAACCCCCCAGCACGGTAGCAACGGTGTTATCTTTCATTTGACTTTTAGTGCGACCTCAAGATAAGACTTGGCCCATCTTCGTCTCATCCCGACACCCTCCTCCGCCTTCTCCCTTGCATTTTTCTCCTTTTCCCTCCCGATCGTCTTTCACGGCCCCTGACAGTTTGAGAAATCAAGACAGGTGGTGGAGCGAGTCAGTAAAAGTTCAACAAATGGCCTCGGCTACACTTGTCTCACCTCTCATTTTGAGGACGACGTAAAACTCAACTCTTCATTTGAAGATGCCAGGTTGTCTTTTTTATGTAAAATGACATCACTGACAGGGATGAGTTCCAAATGTGGAAATGACAGTTTTATAAGTGGATTTTTTTCTAATGTTACACTTTGAACTGCTAAAGGTAACAGCAGAGTTAAAGTAGACACCCTAAAAGAAGCAGGTGTTTCTTGAACCTGGATTTGAAGAACTAGGGTGTCATCATTCCCATGGGATCCCTGAAGTCAACCCAAACAGGCAGAACATCAAATCAATCCCTCGCCATGCAGGAAGTTAACTCACACGCAATGATTCTTTTGAAAAAGACCACCACTGCCTTTAAAGTCCACCGTGCCGAGCTCCGGCCCACGTCTGTCTGCTTCCTCCAGAGTCACCTGGGACCTCAGAGCCAGGGGCCTCCACAGGTCACCAGATTTTATCACACCAGAGAAATCTACAAGTTGGCTATAAAACCTTGTCGTACATGATGTAAGCGACATGGATCGTGGTCTGATAAAGGAGGCTATAAAAAGGCTCATCCGTTTTGGCCTTGAGGTCACTCTTGCCTGCTCAGGACATGGCGGTCATATCCTCCATGTTGATTGGCAAGCAGCGCTGACCCACAGTCTGCTCCTTTGTTTTGCGGTGGAAGCTTTATGTTTGCCGACATGTAAGGTACAGCATGATTGCTTGTTTTTATGGCTATATCCTATACTATTTTCAGAGTCTGCCCATAGGGGACAAAAGAGACTAGCGAGACACATTTTCATGTCATACTATAGAAAGATTTATGCGTATTTCTAGCAGTTTGTACACTCCATGGATCAATTACGCTACATTAATTGTTTACTCAATAAAATAACAGAAAAAAAACTTGTCCCAACTTCCCTGGACCTGATGTGATGTCTTCAATTTACCTTCCCAAACCCAAAAACAATAAATCCAGAACCATATAAAACCATAACACTGTAAGCAATGGAACGGTCACATTTGGAAGCTAATTACTGGTGGAATTGGGTCATCCAGTTGTTCAAAACTGAACTGGTAGTCGTGTAAACCTAGCTGTTGATAGTCAAAAAATGCCTGTGTAGGAATTATTTAAAAGAACCTAAGATAAAGCAGATTAACACAGTCATGTGAGTCATTCCATGCCAACTTACCTAGGGCCCCCCAGTTGAGGTCATGGATTTTATTGAGAAATATCATGCAAAAACTTCTACCGAAACCATTTGTCATTAGTTCAGGAAAAAAACAATTCATGTTCCAGCTTGTGGTTTTGGTCATTGATGATTCATCTTGCTCCGTGCGTCTGGACAAGATAACATTTCATAAGTTCATCACCTTGTAGCATTAATGTAATTAGCAAAACAATACATACTATGAGGGATATAAGAGAGTGCACTCTCTTATATCCCTCATAGTATGTATTGTTTTGCTAATTATAAATTACATTAGTGCTACAACTTGATGAACTTACAAAATGTTATCTCGTCCAGACACATGGAGCAAGATGAATCATCTATTACACAATGACCCAAACCACTACAAGCTGGAACTGGAGTTGTCTATTTCCTGAACTAATGATAAAATAGCTCAACGGGTACCGTCCAGACATATAAAACCTTGAAATCAACATAATACAAACATTTACCTGACAATTAAAGCCACCAAATGTGATATTAAAGCCACAGAAAACTACCAAAAATGTGTCATTTTCATAAAATGGTTAAATAATGAAGGAGTAATATAATATCTTTCTTTTTAAAATATGTTTTCAATGGATATGAAGATGTTCCCTTCAGAAAGTTTCAAAGAAATCAAAACAATCCTTCCTAGAAAAAAAATACTGTTGAAATGTCCTAAAAAGTGGATTTTCAGCTCCGAAGCTGATTTTAGGAAGACCTGTGGCAGTCAATTTTAGATGTAGCACCAAATGACATTTAGATATGACAAAACTGAATATTAGTGGATATACAGTATGAATTTTTGAAAATGAAAGATTTTTCGTTTTGATGACAAATGATAAAAAAAACAATCAGCATAAGCTATTGACATGATTACAAGTTCCAGCTTTTTCTTGAGGTTTCTGAGATATTCAGTAAAAAAAAATCAGCCAAATCCTGTGAAACATAAGAAACTGGTGAGGCTTTAAAGATGCTTTAAAAGATTCGCTGAAGTATTTGGAGTAGAGCTGTGGGGTTTTGCATGATTCCAAGGTTTAGGTAGAAGTTTTTGCATTTATTTTTTTAAATCCATGCAAAAATCCATGACCTAAACTTTGAGGCCATGGAATGAGTCGTGTAACAAATGTAATTAGAAATGAATAAAAAAAATAATGCAGTTCCATTTTTTCCAGAATGTATTATCTTTTTTGTAACCTGCTGAGCACTTATGGAAATGAAGATAATAAAAGTGAGACTGAATTAAACATTAAAGTTCTGGCTGTAAAACCAGATTAATGGACTGAGAGACACTGTAAAGCTCTGCGGACCTGAGTTGACTGCTGAGTTGGGTGATGATTCTCTGTGAGTTGGTGCAACCACTATCACATTACACCGAGTCATCTGATTGATGGAGAACACTGACTGCTGCAGCTTCAAGGGGGTTGGATGTGTGGAAGTAAACACTTTCTGCAACACTACTACAGCTTTATGTACAACACATGGGCCAAAGTTGATCTTTTGCCCCAGAGTTCCGTGATATGTTTTTATTTTCCCATCAGACTGAGCTGACCTTGAGTGTGTGTTGTGTGTATGTACACATGCATACATACAAGACATGCATATGTGTTTTGAATGGTGGCCATTGTGTCTGAAAATAACCATCTCCCGTCTGCGGTCTATTGAGACACATACTTGCATTTCCCTCGAGGGGCCGCTGAGGGCTCAGCCCTGTCTGGTATGGACCAGCGGCTCAGTTCTCATGACACCCGACCCAGAGCACATCCTGTGGTCACGCTGCAGTGTTGTGAAGACCAGGATCTGATCACTGGGAGGTTTCAGTATGGACACTGCTGACACACCCTGCTGCACATTTAAAGTTCCTGAATGTGGCTGTTTTGAGTGACACATGAATCCTCTTTATGAGTGTACAGTCCAGACTGTTCCTGCAATGTGGAGGACAGCATGGGGATGTGTTGTGTTTATGTAGTTGCCCCCTCTACTGGTCACTAGAAGCACTGCATCTGAGGGACATGGCCCACAAAAACCAGACTGAGATGTTGTAACCCTGACAGTCTCATCCTGTTGGTTTACACCCTTTAGAAATGAAGAAACATAAATCTTAGAAGTGCTGAGAAAAGACTGAACAAACTATTACTGGTTCATGTTTTTCTGACTAATCTAATCTTTGCTTTTCTTGAAATATTGGACAGTTTTTTGTTGTTGTTTTGTTTTGTTCTGTCCTTAAGTGTCAGAAATCGTACAAGTGAAACAGCTTGAGAAGGTAGGATTGCTGTTTGGTTTAACTGTTTGCTCATAGACAAATGTGATCTGGTAAAGAGGCCATAAGCAGATGTTGCATTATTTTATGTGATCTTTGGAACTCTGAGAACCACCGGTTTCAAGATTATCCCCAGGAACAAAAGACAGTAACATAAAAATTAGGTTTCCAGTACCATTTGTGATTGACAACTAAAAAAACCAACACCAGGTTTATGGTCTAGCTTCTGTGCTGCATTATTTATATCCTACAGTGGCTTTTGAAGGTGGAATTAATCGTTTTGTGTCTCCTTGTGGTCATTTTCTTACTTTTGTGGTCGTTTTATGTCTCTTTGTGGTCATTTTGAGTCTCTTTGTGGTTTTTTTGTATCTGGTTGTGGTTGTCTTCTGTCTCTTTGTGGTCATTTTCTATTATTTGTGCTTGTTCTGTGTCTCTTTGTGGGTGTTTTGTGTCTCCTTGTGGTCATTTTCTTACTTTTGTGGTCGTTTTACGTCTCTTTGTGGTCATTTTGAGTTTATTTGTGGTTGTTTTGTATCTGTTTGTGGTTGTTTTCTGTCTCTTTGTGGTCATTTTCTATTATTTGTGCTCATTTTGTGTCTGTTTGTGGTCATTTTTCGTCCATTTGTGGGTGATTTTGTGTCTCTTTGATGGCACTTAATGTGATTTCTTTGCCGGTGACCTCAATTCCAACTCTTGTCACCAGAAAGTTGTCAAGTAGAGTTTTGTGATTTAACTACTGGATGAGTATCAGGTGATGGTTTACTGACAGTCAATGAAACACCAGTTTTGCTGCATTTTTTTGACAAAGTATGACGATCCCTGTCAAGCCATCATGGTTTATTAGGGCTAGAAATTCAGTCTCTGGAGCCCACAACACCTTGAAAGGATTATTTCTGGAAATGTCCCAGCATGCATTTGGTGGAGGGAACACAGATCTTCTACTTAAAGTTTAAAGAAATGATGAAACTGGTGAAATTCTTCTATAATCTTGTTTCTATATTCATTAAAACTGACTATAACTGATCATAACCTTCTCTATGCCAAAAACTGAGTTGTTGTTTTTTGCTGCTACTTGTACAGTGGATTTTTTTGTATTGGATCTGTAGTAATTTTGGTCTTTTGTTCAACTTTTGCAGCATATTTCTATCTGACCTACGGCAGCTGTGTAGCTGTAAACTGGGCTACTGCAACACATCATTTATAGCTCAAGCCAGTAGTGGGATTAAATTTTTTTTAGGAACAATTCTATTGTAAAGGATTACAATTTTAAATTAAATTATTACATTACAGTTTTTAATCCCATTTGGGATTTGTTGGTCTGACCAGCAGTCAGACAGAGAGCTGATGTCACTTTGGTGTGGGTTCAGTTGACACACTAGTCTGGTACACAACAGAAATGAGTACACGCCTGCACAACATCATTTAAATGTCAAATATTTCCAGATTGCATCACCTTAGAGTATTTGTTCTCATACAGTCTAGATTTACTATAATAAAAATACAGGCTGCACAGTATGGAATCAACGCAACACAGGTCAGTACAATACAATACAATTCAATTAAATTTATTTGTATAGCCCCATATCACAACACAGTTGTCTCACAGTGCTTTACAGAGCTCATTGAATTGATAAACAAACAAGAAATGTTGTAAGTAAACAGTCTAATAAAGAGTCCAACAGTCGATGAGGCCAATGTATCAGTCCGAGGCATCACCTGCCCTTCATGACCCTCCTTCTTCGGGAAGGAAAAACTCAGAAAACCCAGTGGGAAAAAAGAAACCTCCGGGAGAACCACAATGAAGGAGAGATCCAACTCCCAAGGACGGACAGGCTATAGCCTCGGACAATGCAATGCAAAACATACAATTTTGTTGCATGAATTTACGGAGAGATGTTCTGCTATTCTTTATCAGTCTTTTTTTTTTTTTTTTGCTAGAGGAGTTGTGTTGTTCTGCTTTTCAAGTCAGGCAACATTCTTGGTCAGATCATCATTTTCAATCTTTTATTCTTCAGTAACTCTTTTGTGATTTTGAGAGTGTGCTTTGGAGGGTTCTCATGCTGGAATATTCCTCTTCTGCCAAGCTTCTACAGTCATTTTGTCAGCCAGTATTTTGGTATATCAACAGGATTCATGAGCTGTATATGTTATCTCCTTAACACCTTTTTAGCCACGCAGCTCCATATCATCACACTCCCACCTCCATGCTTCACTGTCAGGAATGTATCTTGGTATCATGTGGTGATAGAATGTGATCCTAACATTCATCAGGCTTCTTTTCATTTTGCAGTTTTAGTCAAAGAGCATTTTACTGAACACTGCCCATTGAGGCTGATGTTATGCACCGTCCTTCACATTGTCTGAGTTGTTACAGACACTGATTAAGCCTGCGTCATGTCTGAAGCACTTGGGCACCTGTTTTTCAGAGCTAGATTCTGACAGTAGTGCCCTGTCTGTGGTAGCATTTTATGAGGATAGTCACTGCAGCTGTGATTAGTAGTACTATTGCTTCTTCTATACCTCCCGCTCCTCCTATCTTACTGCTGCAGCTGAGTGTCCATTAATTTTAAGTAGATTAGCGATCTTCCTGTGTCCTTTCCTTCTCTGTAACGTCTTGCAATCAGATTTCTCCAATACTCCTTCTTTTTTACATGCAGCCACGATGCAGGCATGCAGATAGACACCACCCTTAGGTGTATATCATTTAACATTTAGGTCATATTAGACAGGGGTGTAGTCACTTCTGTTGTACAGTGTGTTAGCTTGTTATTGCTTGTTTGGGGTAGGCGGTTTAGCAAAACATTAGGGTCATTCCATGTCAACTCAGCGAGATTAAGGGAGGTCAGTTGCTTGACCACCTCAGAATCTCTTGGAACTTTGTAGGAATGATCTTTGGCATCTGAAACTGACATCTGCCAATTATTTAACTGAAATTCCAACATTTTCATGATTTTTCACCCAACGGAAATTGTAAATAAATCATTCGTAGGTTGGAAATTGTACAAGATGCCACTTTCAGATGTCCAATATCTCTTGAAGTGTATGTCCTAGAGCAGGGGTAGCCAACCCTGGTCCTCGAGAGCCCCTATCTTGCATGTTTTAGATGTTTCCCTCTTCCAACACACCTTCATTCAAATGGTCAGCTCATCTTCAAGCTCTGCAGAAGCCTGATAACGATCCTGATCATTTGACTCAGGTGTGTTGGAAGAGGGAAACATCTAAAACATGCAGGATAGGGGCTCTCGAGGACCAGGGTTGGCTACCCCTGTCCTAGAGTCTTCAAATGTTCAGGAGATGTTCAGAAGTTTCTGGTGAATGGAGAGAATGCAGGAAATTCTGGCAATCAAGACTCACTTTTTTGCTTAAGACCTCTCAAATTCAGGATTTGTCCAAAAATCGCAAATCAAGTGTATTTTCAGAAAATTAGGAAAAATATATCTCTAATACATATGATCTATTTGATCAATGTTATTGTGAGAGCTGTCATATGTTAGAGATGGGAGTTATGGCCGATCAAAGTTGACACAGGTAAAAAAGTAATTCATTTCCATGGGTTAAGGTTAGCCAACCCTAACCCTAACCCTAATGGCCAGATGGACATCTTGAATCATGGGCAGGTTGATGAAATTTGGGATAGTAAGAGATGGAAGTATCATCTACTTGTGTGCCAAGTTTCAATTGGAATTTCTGCAACAAAAAAAGGGCAGTTGTCAGTTTCAAATGCCAAAGATCAACAAAGTTTCAACAGATTCTGAGATGGTCAAGCAATTACCTTCGCTGACTTGGAATGACCCATTCGACAAGTGGTTTGGTAATAACTGTTGTGCGTTCTTAATGTTAACCAGTGTTGTGCGTACAGTTGAGAGTCACCTAGTGGAGACTTGGAGAAAGCATAACTGTACCTCTGAGATCAGGACTTGCAATCACTGAGGCTAATGCTAAGCTAATGCCAAGCTAGTTGCCATCCAATCATAAGTAAATTCCTCCAAACTGATAAATAATGCAATATGTTACTTTGGCTACTGAGTTATTAGCAGTCTAATGACTTTTAAAATGAGTAATAAGTAATTGGTTACAATCTGCTTGTCTGTGTTGGACATAATAGTGTAGACAGCGTATAGATCAAAACACTTTCACATGTTGCCTCTCAAAGCATCTCCAGATCGATCTGTACTGGTCCTGAGTACGACTGCGCTCGCTTCAAAATGCCCTTGTCAGCTAGCATTGACATTATTGATCCGTACCTGAGTGCACACGAGCTCTTTTTATCCTGTCCCTGCATTGCTCAGTGCTTTTTGCGCGTCTCCGAAAACACTGCAGAAATGCTTTTACCAAACCAAATTTCTAGTCAACATTCCATTTCACCGTGAGACCAAAGCAATCTTTTAGCGGTGGCCAAGATTGAAAAAGTGACAACTTGTTGAATAATGTTGACATCATATCTTCATCAGTACGCTACCTGATTTTGACAGAGCTAGCTTTCACAGCTGATGTATACGACACCTACATTTGTCTTATCTGGACCTAAGTCTGGCTCTTCTGAACAAACCGTGGCACTGAAGGTTGTAATGTATAGAAATGTGGAGTTCAGACTCACCAAACATACTGACCTTTGGGTTCGAACGTGCTTTAGAAGAGCACAGAGAAACAACTGTGACTACTTGAGTAGCAAGTCAGCTATGGAGTAGTTCCGCATAACCAGACCATTCTCTAGCACAGCACTGTGTAGAATGGTCTGACCGCGCCTTTTTGTTATTCTGCTATAGAATCATTTTTATTACGTTTAAGCCAATCACAATTGTCTTGAGGTAAGCAGAGCCGGCTTGCCCATTAGGCAATATAGGCAAAGGGCGCCGTGGCCTCCAGGGGGCGCCACAAAATCAGGAAAAAATTCACCTTCAATATAATTATATTAAAACTAATTATTACTATTAACTCTTAAAATGGACAAGCTCACATTGATTCAAACGTAAAGGAATGCCCAATTAATATTACTACAAAACAATGCTATTCGATTTCTTTTGTAATGATAATGTATGTTTTGGAATATTTGCATGCAGGGAGGTGAGCACTGTCATTAAAATGGACAAAAAAACTTTTTTTTCAATATTAAGTGTGGTAGGATGCTTAGCCAGAAGTTGTACTTTCCTGTAGTTAAGGGGATGCTGAAAACGGTAACACATAGACAGCAGATAGAAAGGGAAAAGCTGTATGCAATGAGCAGTCAATGGCAGATTTATACCCGTAGTCTACATCTGGTGAGTCAGACTAACTACAGAGCGACCAACAGGTATAAAGTGACACCTGTTGTTGGAAATCCAGGAGCAGCAGCATTGTTGAAATGGACACACGCCACTGAACCAGGAGTGACATACTATTAGCCACTATTTGATCTCAGCACATCTCCATTTGGACTTACAGATAGGAAACAATCATTGACAGAAATAAGGCTGTTGCTGGAATAATGCTAGTGTCAATGGTGAGTTATATGACAAACGGAACAATATCAGTTAGAGGAAGTTCACAGGCTTGATTAAAGCAGAGTTTCAGCAATTATTCAAATCAGTGGTTTTATTGTCATCACCAAATTGATCAGACAGAGAAATATAGCGTGTCAGAATACATTTTGGCTTTTGTTCTCAACAAATCCAATCCAATGGCTTGTAATAAATTCATGTCAATTTCACAAATACATTAACCAATAATAAATAAATAATCTTCAAATTGGCAAATAAATAGTTAAATAAATTAATAAATACGCAAGTACTTTATGTGACTAACAGAAACAGTTTGAGGTAAATTAAGAGCTAGATGGCATATAAAATAATACTGACATGTAAATTATTGCAATTCGATTTTTTTAAAAGAATATAAAATATTTTACATTTGTGATCAACACAGACAATTTGATGAATTTATCTACATACATGATTCCTGAAGAATTTAAAGTGAGGTTATTGCTTATATCAAAAGGCAGGATTATGATGCATGCATGTGACAAGCCTGAGAAGAGACAAGCTTTTCTCTGACTTTATGAACTCTTAAAAAGTGTATAATTAAATAAAACTTTAAAAAAAAATAAAGAGTATTTCCCTTTCAGTCCTCAGAGCTGCAGTCGTCCTCTACATGTTGCCCTTTGAAGCAGGCCGACTCGTAGTGCTTGTTCAGGTAGGACTTGAGTGCAAAGCTTTTGTGGCAGCGTTTGCAGGAGTAGTGCTTGAAGGCCGAGTGCGTCTGCATGTGGGCTCGCAGGTTGGAGCGGTCGGCGAAGGCTTTGCCACAGTGGGCGCAGGCGAACGGCTTCTCCCCGGTGTGCGACCTCATGTGGCCCTGCAGGAGCCACGGCCGGCTGAAGGCTTTGCCGCACACTGTGCACTCGTGCTTCAGGTCGTGGGTCAGCATGTGCATGGCCAGCGCCGGCATGGACACGTACACCTTGTGGCAGGTGGGACACTTCCTGGCCTGCTGGCTGTCCAGGCTGCGGTGAGTCTGCTTGTGCCTGCTCAGATTGGAGGACGTGGCGTAAGACTTGCCACACTCGCTGCACACGTGGCGCCCTTTGGATTTCCCTTTGATGGGGCTGCAGTCCGCCGAGTCGATGCCCTCGCTGCTGTCCGAGTAGCTGCTTCCCTTACGAGGACACCTCTGGTTGGGCCTCCGACGGGAGCGACCGTCGGAAATGAGGAAGGCGCCGATGGTGCAGGCCTCCAACTCTGGACCGCTGCTGTCTGACTCGATTGTAGCGCTGGAAACAGGGCTGTCTGGATGCTCCATGTCATGGTCAGAAAACTCTTCCCCACTGCTGCCCTCTGAGGAGTACAGGGGCCCCGAGGAGAGCCCGGTCTGCTCATGACTTGACTCCTTTGTGCTCTGCAACACCGAGGGGATGACGTAATCATGGATGTAGCCTGGGAAAGGAAAAAAAAAAACGCACTTAATATACAAACGGAAAAGATTTCGAAGTGAATGGAACGTCTTCAGGATCTGAATAACCTCTGATGAAAAGTGGCTTCTTACCACTCAGATGTGAACCTCTACAGGAAGCTATTTGTAAGCGCCAGGTTCAGCAAGCTTTAGAATTGAAATATTAATGAGTCTTTGGTGCCCAAATCAATACCTCCACTCACTCCAACAAGTGCTATCATTTAAAAAAAAATAAATAAATGAAAGGCTCAATACAACACGATGTGCTGACACTGACAAAAGGGGTCACGGAGCAATAGTGCCACCCAGGACTGATCGATCCACCTGTCGGCACCTCGTAGTCTGAATCTGTGAGGGAGGAGCTGGGAGGGGGGGCCGGCGATCAAAACAGAGTGTCTCAGCAGTGAAATCCCCTCAATCACTAAATCATTTTAATCAGATCATTCCCCATCTGTGGTGTTTTTGAGAGTGTTCATGAGTATGGTAATGGGGAGATTGAGTGACAGGTGGGGGCTGCGATTTGGCAAAGAAGGGGAAGGGAGGGCTTTAGAGAGTGTGGGAGGGAGGGGAGGAGGGGGGATTGTCTGATCTTGACAGCAGTCAATGGTATATTGTAGCCCCCCCACCCCACCTCCCTCTCCCACACACACACACTCACACAAACACACACTCTCACACACAAAGGGAAGCAGACAGCTGGCATCCTAAATCTGGGGGACAAATGATTCAACTCGAACACAAGATCTGTGATGCTGGGTGTTGGTGGTGGTGGGGGGGGAGGCAAGGCAAGGTTGCTGCTGGTGGTGGTGGGTTTCTCAGGGCCAACATACACTCAAACACACTACATATTGTTTGTGCTGGAGTGCAGTTCTCACACCCAGTCTCTGTAGAAATCCCACAGATGAGAATCTACTGTCTGCCAGCGTACTGCTCATGTTGCACTTTATTGAATTACCTGCAGCACTCTCTATTTTCCAGTCAATACCCATCCCTCTAAAAACCCCCGTTCCATAACCTCTCACTGCTCCACATATGGATTGTGTTGCTGCAATCTTACTCCCTGTGGCTATCTAACATCCTGCAGGATCAGATGGAGAAAGATGGAGAGATGAATGGGGTGGAGGGGTAAAGAGAGGGGGGGAGGAGGTTGGATGATAAGAGGAGAGACTCAAGGGCAACGGCACCATCTAAGGACAACACTGTCCCATGTGGATATCTGCTTTCTGCTGAGTTTTTTTCCCCTCTAGTTGGACCTTTGCATCACATTTTGTGCCTAATTCCATGTATATCTCATCACTCGTGTACACAATAGTATTAAAGCCAAAGGCTGCCGTGCGATCTGGTTTGAGTATTAAGCTGACTGAGCCGTGACCTGAATACTATTTAGCATCCACCGAGTTAGAAAACAAAAGTCCTGAGGCATACGGAAGGAGGGTTAGCGCTGCCAGCAGGGTTTTTTTTGTTTGTTTGGGGGGGGAGGGTTTCCAAGAGCAGATTAAAACATGTCTGTTGTTTTAGAATTTCCAAAGACCATGTGCAGCATCTCCACGCAAGAGGAATCAATGTGTAGAAAACACAACTCAACTCACCGTTTTCACTCAGACGCACGGCCAAGTTGGTGGCCGACTCAGTGATGGCATGTGTCACAGTGTAAGAATCGTCCCAGTGCTGCTGCTCCTGCTGGTCCTGATGATAGTAGTTGGAAGACGAGAAATCGTGAACCTTCGGCTGCTTCACCAAAAAGGAGCGTGGCATTTTCTTTCCCTTTGATGAAACACTGATGCTAAATCCTCATAGAAAAAACACTCTGATGATGATAACAAAAAAAACAACCACTGAGCTTCCAGGCGGCCTCCTTGAACAGGCCAAAAAAAACTGCTGAGGATTGGTGAAAAAAAAAAAAGGTGCAAGCAAAAATCTATCCTGGAATTAAAGCCAGAGGGGGAAAGAGAAAGAGAAAGAAGCAGCAAAGAGAAAGAGAAAGGACAGAGAGGATGGAAGGGAAGATAGAAAGTGGCGAGAGGGAGAGACAGAGAGAGAAGAGAGAGAGATGCTGGACTAGCTGAGCTCAGCACTACTGCAGCCTTTTATATGTGGGGCACGAGCCCCAAAGATCAGGTGGTGCTTTGGAAGAGGGAGCTGCTTAGCATTAATCCATCAAACATCCCCGGGGACACACATCAAATTACCACGAGCCGTCTGTGCTTCTGCCTGCATGCACACACACACACACGCACACACACACACATGTACACACACACACACACGTATACACAAACACACACACAGAGCAGCCAACCACCACCTCCTCCTCGTCCTCCTCCTCTTCCCACATCCTCCTCCTCCTTTCACCCCTTTCGTCTCCCCTCTCCCAGGGAAGGAGAGCAGACAATAGTGGTGCAGAAGCACGTGGGTGACACTACACACCACATCTTGTCCTCCATTGTCTTTCAATGAAGTAGCTAACACAATTTGTGCTGCCCCACACATGCACACACACACACACACCCACCATCCTGCCAACCCCACCACCACCACCACTGATAATATTTAGTCATCATCATCCAGCTCATCATTGAAACGTTAAACGGTGGAAACATGTCCTCAGCGTGGAAATGTGTGTATTTTCATCGTGTAACATCTGAGGTATCTGTGTTTAGACTCTATAGCTATTTGTAGATAATCCTTATGTAGTTACAAACACTGTGTTTAAGGCAACAACTATGAAAAACTGTAAGTTGGGACCAATTAATGCAACAACTTCAAATTCATAATCATGTTCTCTCATTCTTTAGTGGTCTGGTG
>OMNN01084961.1:0-10644 GCA_900302755.1 Chromis chromis
CACACACACACACACACACACACACACACACACACACACACACACACACACACACACACACACACGCACACACACACTGTACATTTAATTAAGTTGGTCCATTAGGTAACCCAAGGTGTTGGCATAAGCTACATCCTTGGGGATGTGGGAATATGAACATCTACATTGATCAAAATAGGACAAAAATGCTCTGTGCAGTCATTTGCTTTTTAAATATTATTTTATATATACTGATGTCCACCAACTGTTGCTTAGCATCTTATTTTCTCCCTTTTTAATGACCCTAACAGCTACAGAAATACAGAAAGGCAAACATGTGGCCCGAGGTGATAATTCTGAACTAATACTCATGAAATATTTCCAAATGTTTGTACAAAATAAAGCTGACAAACTTCTGGGAAATCAGCTACGCCGTTTCCATCCTTCAAGTCACGCAGCCACTGGCAGACACACAGACAAACACAAGCCCCTGTCCATTAGAGGTCACATGTGGGCGCACAGCTCATAAAACTGGTGTCAAGAGGGGCTGCAGCGGGGAGGAATATAACCATACTGACGTGGTTGCAGATGACACAGTGACATTGACGGAGATATTTACCGTAACCTCACCCTGGCCTTGGCTGAAGAGGAGAGGACGCTGTAATTCTTCTTTTCATTGCAACACTTGTTCTAGTCTGAACGACCGCCCGCCATCATTTTATGAAGGAAGTCACTCTGGTTTCCATCTCTGACTGACTGACTGACTGACAGACGGACAGAGGAGGGGTATTCTCATGCTTTACTTAAACTCATAACTATAGACTTGTATGTGATTACAGCAGCTTCTGAATTACTCTAGTGGCACAAGTGTTCATTTGCAGAAGAAAGACAGAATCCAATCTATGTTTTGATTTAAGCTCTTCATTCTCAGTCTCTTGCATCGGGGTCGGCATGCTGTATTTCTTTTATACTGTCACCAGGAGTCACTCGGGTCAGTCCATTTTCCCACAAGGCTTCAAGATAAGGACGACATACCATAAGACAAAAATGTATTTGATTATGGGGTTTTAAATTTTACTTGGCAACCGTAAGCTGTGTTTCTACAATAAGTCCAACCAATAAAAGCCATCATAAATTTTTTAATAGTCCAACGCCTCTGCCTGTCCTCTTAAATCAAACTGCCTTTCCCTCCATTACTGACATTCCTCCAGTAATTTCTACAGAAAACCCGACACACCCATGGTGCACCCACACACATGCTTTCTTATTTATTAGGCCTGATTAGACCTCTTTTCAGGACTGGGGTCAAGTTCAGACTGTCTGACTGACATCTTCCTCACTCTTCTGTTGGTTCAGTGGTATGCTGCTGCTGCTCTCTGCATGCCTTACAATTAACTGTAACCTCACTCTAACCATTCTTGGCAAAAAGAAATAGATAATACATACCCCTGGTTAACTTCTATATGATGTAATGTATGACAGCGTTCCTTAAATTCAAATAATATGTTTGCAGATATTTGCTTAGATAGCTGTTGCCCTCTGTTGTTGGTTAGACAGACAGGCTATGGTGGCCAGGCTAAGCATAGTCATGTTGGCTCTGATATAAGGTTTGGCTGCTCTGATGCTGATATGAAATTATCACACATTTCAAAAGCATGCAACCCAGCGTTATCTGTCATTGATATCAGTTCTGCACACACAACTCTGATCTGATTGCCAGCCCAGATTGTCCTACAGTATCAAGCACCCCTGCTGTTAGAAAGTCATATTAGTCGATTGGCTACAAGCGACATACCACTGTAGACATTGGTGCCACTGTAACAGAGCAGCATACTATTGGCAACTTCTCAGTCCAAACACTGTTTTTTGTTTTTTTTAAAGATTTATTTATGGCCTTTTATGCCTTTATTAGATAGGACAGTGGATAGAGACAGAAATGGGAGAGAGTGGGGAAGGACGTGCGGTCGGAATCTAACCCGGGACAGCCACTACACCTTAGCACTTGGGTTACGCGACATAACCGTTAGGCTATCGGGGCACCCCCAAACACTGTTTTGACAGCAATCCACAAAGTCAGACACTTCACTTTCTTTAAAGTCCCCCTCCAGTTGTTGATTTAGCATCTGAAAATTGATTTCTGTGTATCAAAATTACATATTTACTGTTTTTTTTAAATCATGAAAATAATTCTGCCTTCAAATGGCTTAGACACCGTTACTTCCTCTTGAATTTGCAGATCAATGAAGCCCTTCCTCTCCCCACTCGCTGCAACTCAAGCACACCAGCTCATGACAAGCTGTATTACTGGAGTACTTCAGCCTTACATGTTTAAACCAATTCTGAGGA
This sequence comes from Chromis chromis, assembly GCA_900302755.1. Classification (NCBI taxonomy): domain Eukaryota; kingdom Metazoa; phylum Chordata; class Actinopteri; family Pomacentridae; genus Chromis; species Chromis chromis. Next base: position 2,326 of record OMNN01084961.1, read on the forward strand.
AGAGCAATGACACAGAGAGCCTTTTGTCACAATCTGACTGGACTGGTTCCTTAGGTTTGTTATGGAAGTTTGAATCTGGGTCATCAGTATGGTGTAGTTTTAAGGTGGAAATATTCAGCCATGGTGTCGCCTGCTTATTGTACTGATGATGTGTCTTTTAGTATGTAAAAACACATGTGACTGTCCTTGCATTATCTCCTGATAATCAGTGTCAGAGTTCAGCATAAGCCTGAAAGAAGCCTGTATGCAGTTACATCAGTTATTATATGGACTGCTGTGATATGGTATGGTAATTGAAAAAAGGGGGAGAAAGAGAGAGGAATGCATGTATAGATACATGATAATAATGTTTCAGTGGATGCCAAATGTAAAATCTTAAGATGCAAAGTAAGAATGTAGCTGAATTTAGGAATACCACTAAATGAACACTATAAACTGGGAGGAGTTCATTTAATTCCTGAAACAGTTACAATCAACATGATGAAAACCTGCTTTCTTGTGGACAGTTGGTGAAAAGATTGCCACCACACATCAGCTGCTTAGTCAGCTGCTCGTCAGTCAGCTGCCAGCTTGGCTCTATCCAGAGTCCAAAAATGTTTCAGACAACTCACAGATTACCACATGCTGTAACAAAACCAAGGTGTAAATATACATGTTGGGATTTTATGGGGATTACATGGAGCACTAACGTTTAAAATGTCCCTAAAAAACTCGTCCAGAAAAGTGCAGTTCATGAGAAAATCTACCGACTGACGAGGATGGTGTGTTTACAGGATGAAGAACTTATTTTCAGGCACATTACAGTTTGACCTATATTTTTCCTTTCCTTGCATTTCTTTTCTTTCCCACCTTATTTCTTTATGTCTCATAGCCTCCCTCTCTCTCTGACAGGCCTAGCTGGGCAGTACATTCAGATTGGTGTGAAATCGCCGCCTAACAGGCGGGAAATTGGCTCTGTTATTTTTGGAGCAGAGTCATGGGGGACCGTCGGACCATCATCCTCTCTCTAATGAGCAGGTGATGGAGGCGTAGCTGGGAAGGGAGGGAGGGATGCCTGGCGTCTCAAAAACCACACACATGGCAGATGTACAAACTGCACCGCGAAAGGTAGCCGAGCGAATGCAGAGGAGTGAATGAAATGGTGTAAGGAGATGTCTTGAAGATCATCTGAATATCACCATCGGATTAGCCAAGTATCAATAACGTCTGTTGACAGAGCTGGCCGGCGTACAGTTTGTGTTTATGCTGAGAAAATGGAAGTCGAGGCGGGAGGGTTGTTTGTGGCTAAACAGAGAAGTGTCAGGCGTAATCCCATCTTCGCATGAAAACCTATAGAACAGGAGTTCCCAGCCTTTTATGTCTAATGTACCCCCACACTGCAAATAGTATGAACTGAATAAAACTGGATATTGTTACAATGAATTTGTAACACAAGAGGTGATATCCTGGAATTGTTGATGAAGTGCAGGTTTATATATTTCCTGTCTGTCTTAAAGCACCACTTACATGTCAGTATACATGTTACAAGTTATGTGATTCTTGGCTTTGACTCCAAGTGATAGGGAAAAAAAACCCGACTGTTTTTGTTCTGTGCAAGAAAGCATTATAAAATTAAGTGCTCTCACTTTGTCATATCAAATCATATCGTATCTTCCCAGTATTTTGGTACATACACTGGTATGAGATTATTGTGTAAAAATCAGAACCTATCTTTAAACATTTTCTTCCCTATTTTTTTGGTAGGTTTGGTCAAGTTTGGATTTGTGCTACCTCTTGAAGTGGCAGAAGATGATGATGATACTCCAATTCAGCAGCATTTACCCATCAGCCACAACATTAAAACAACATTAAAAAGGCACATTGTCCCACTCGGGGAGACTGCTGGTGTTTGGGAGTGTTGTTGCCATGTCTTTGGTTTGCAACGTTTACATAGATGAGTGGTACAGATTTTGGCAAACTCACCTCTGCCTGAGAACGGAAGATCTTCTTTGTGAACTTTGTCCAATGTAAACGAAAACCATGGTTACAACTCAGGATGGTTTAATATTAAGTAAAGATATGGCTTCTCATCCAGACAAGCTTTATGGGCCTCTTATCCACACCATCCAAGATCGTTGTGGCAATACTAAACTGCTACTGATGTCTCTTTCTGGTCATGTGTTGAACTGTACCAGACATTGCATTTTTAATATCTGAGGATGTGCACAAACTACACTACAGCTACTAAGTATACAGCGATTACATCCACTGACAGGTGAGGTGTACAACACTGATCATCTCGTTACACTGCAGTGTTCTGCTGGGAAACCTTGGATCCTGGCATGTATGTGAATGTTACTATGACACATAGCACCCGTCCAAATTTTGTTGCAGACCAAGTACTGTATACCCACCTTATGGCAACAGCATTCCATGATGGCAGCAGCCTCCTCCAGCAGGACAATGTACACTGCCACACTGCAAAAACTGCACAGGAACCGCTTAAGGAACACAACAAGGGCCCAGGCTTCCAAACTCCCCAGGTCCCATTTTGATCAAGCATGCACTAGATACACCAGAACAGGCCTGATCCACGAAGGCCCTGACCCACATCCCAGAGGACCCAAAGGATCCTCTGCCTATGCCATAGTGCCAGATACCACAGGACACCCCCAGAGGTCCTGTGAACATGAACCAACAGGTCAGAGCTGTTTTTATTAGGCAGGTGGTTTTAATTTTGTGGCTGATCGGAGTATTGGTCGGTTAATGTGCTTTTAAAAATCCACTGTCCTCAATCTGTGTAAAAGTACATTCTGAAGTTAGGAGCTAATATGAAGCTTTAGCAGTGTGAATTGGCCAAATATAGTGGAAGCAGTCCAAAGTTACTGTGTTTTTAGTACAAAAGCCTTTTGCTACTTTCCCTCCACTGCAGCTCTGCAGGGGAGCACCGGAGAAGAAAACAGAGACGTTTGTCCAAAATAAATTGTAACTTTAGAAGATGCCCTTGATTTGTCTCACTCAATCTGCTGAAGCCTGATAGAGTTTAGAATGTGACGTTATACTGAAAATGGACTGTGGATTTTTGGTGATTACAGCAAGCCAAAACAGCTTCAGTGTTTATAAAGGCACCTGACTATTGTCTGAAGACACTTTAAAAACTGTGAACCTATTACCTATACCCAGTTTAGAGCAAGCCGTGTTCTCTGCAGTCAGACTATCAAATATAGCTTGTATGTAATTGTGTTTTTCCTGCTAAAAACACATTTGAGGACAATTAATTTATTAATAGTTTTTATATCAGAACAAATAAGTCTATATTTATTTTCCGATTTATTTTAGGGAGCAAAAATATGAATATTGATAAGTCCTCAGCAATGACAGGAGTGGGGGGTTTCAAATGAGCTAGGCTACTCCCACTGCAATAAACTGTGTAGTAATACACAGAAATGTGGCACTGGACTTGGTCACTGTAGTACGTACAAGCATGGGGGGTTGGGTTGGTTGTGGCAAAGTGTCAGGCACAATCTCATCTTTGTGTCATTCCAGGAGAGCAGAACATTGTTTATAACAGAGAATCTTTACTCACGCTGCAGTACTAAACTCACTGAACATTTGTGATTCGGACTGCTGCATTATTTGCAACTTGTGCAGTATGTTAGACACACACATGCATGCACAGAAGGAAGATCTGCAGAGACACTCTTCAGGCTACATTTATTTCAACAGGCCTGATTTTCCATCCATAAGCTGTTCTAATCACGTCAGAACATTAACATACATGTGACAAATCCTTCAGAAGGATACATATGGAAACCCTGTTCTCAGTCACGACTGGCTGAGGGAATGCACAGTCACTGCTCTCCCTGGTCTAACTAGAGCTTACTCACAGCCACTGGAAGGCATCGTACACAGTATTCATCACAGTCCATAAATTCAGGCAACACTGCATCGACATACACAAACACCACACATCCCAAGCAGAGCTCACACATCCTTTGGAGGGAGGCTGTCTTTTCTCCACACTGGAAGGCAGCAGCCTCCACTGCAGCAGCTAAACACTGCCCCCTACTGTCAGACAATCATCAAACACTCACTGCTCAAGGATTGATAAAGTTGGTGGTAATATTTAATCAGTAATTATTGCTTTTCATTGTTTCCACTGTCTTATTCAATTTCACACTATAATAAACAGCAGGTCACAGTTACAGTTCCTATAAATTCAGTGTGATTTGGCATCATAGCAATATTTGCTACAATTCTCATATGTTACTGCAAAAAAAGATGGAAATCTAGAAGCAACTCTATTAGAAAGTTGCCTGTTCTGTGCAACTATTTATAATATAGTTATACTTACTCTTCCGTAACAGACTGACAGATAAAAACAAACAGTTTCCCTTTTACTTCATAATTTGTTGGCCACATCTCCACATTCATGTTATGTGCTCATTATACTGAGGCCATTATTCTTTGTACTTGTAGCACTTAAGTCCTCCAGGGTTAGACAGTCTGTCCTGTGTGCAACTGACTCCCTTTCAGTTTTGTTCCGTCTCATGGCGTGCCAGTGCAGGGGGTAAGGTGGTCCCACAGGGGCCATGGAAGTGGAACCTGAAACAAAAAGAAAGGTTATCCCCAGTATGCAGCAAGTCGCACATCAGTGAATGGAAATTATGCATGTGTGTGATTTTGTGGTAGCAAATGAAACATACTTAAAGCGCATGGTGGCCGGTGTGTCTTCCATGTTGAATTCCGCCACAGGGACGCCTCCGGCTGCTACCTGAGGAGCAAACATGGCTGCAGGATACACGACTGATGAAGTACCAACCTGCAGAGTGGGGTCATAATAAACATTTAAAAGTACGGCGAGATTAAACAAGGTAAAAGTTGAAATTACAATATTTCCCGTCTGTTGTTTTAAACAAGAACATCAAAAACATGTACAGTGTACAACAGAAGTGAACACACACATGTGAAACATCACCTAAATGTCAAATTATTTCCAAACTGAAACACCTGTCAGTAATTGCATCATTTTTAAGTTGAACAGCTGAGTATTCCAGGATGGAACATTTAAAAACAAATACCTTAGAAAAGACTGTAGTGAAAACACAGGCCCCAAAGTGGAAACGTAGTGCAACAAAAGTGAATACACCAGTGATCACTGACACACAATTTAGAAAACATGTGATCTTTGAAACAAAATTGAGTACTAATGTGATTTCCAATCAGCCTAACCACATTAAAATAGTTATAAAATGACCTGTGAATGCCAGAAACTTTCTCCATTTACCATCTGTGGGCTGTGTCTATATCAGGGGTGGGCAATCCTGGTCCTCGAGGGCCACTGTCCTGCATGTTTTAGATGTTTCCCTCTTCCAACACACCTGATTCAAATGATCAAGATCGTTATCAGGCTTCTGCAGAGCTTGATGATGAGCTGATCATTTGAATAAGGTGTGTTGGAAGAGGGAAGCATCTAAAAGATGCAGGATAGTGGCCCTCGAGGACCGGAGTTGCCCATCCCTGGTCTATATGCATGTGTGCATCATGGCTCCACATGGAAAAGAACCACAATCTGATTGTGAGACAGAAAAATATATAAGAAGACTGATGGCCAACTAGAAATCAGTTGAAACACAGTTGCAGCAGTAATCAGGAGGTATAGAACAAGTCATAGTACCACTAAACAGAGTCACAGTGGATGACCTCCTAATTATGACATGACATAGATAGGGCTAATAAGTTCCTTGAACAGGGCGGCTGTGGCTGTGGGTTGTCCACTGATCACAAGGTTGGCGGTTCGATCCCCGGTCCACCCCACATGCCGAAGTGTCCTTGGGCAAGACACTGAACCCGAAGTTGCTCCCAATGGCAGATTAGCACCTTGCATGGCAGCTCTGTCGCCATTGGTGTGTGAATGGGTGAATGAGAAACACATTGTAAAGCGCCTTGGGTACTTGGGTAAGGTACAAAAAGGCGCTATATAAGTGCAGATCATTTACCATTTTTACCATTTAACAGTGCGCTGCTTGCACCTAGCTCAGAAAAACAGACTGGCTTCAGACTTGCCACAGGGGTCATCAGTTAAAACCACTTTTTGCCACAAAACCGCAAGATGAAACTTTCCTAAAGCACATGATAAGAACCCTGATGAAAACTGGGAGGACAGTCTTTGGTCAGATGAGACCAAGATAAATTTGTTCAACTCAGATGACTACGAATTAACATGGTTATTATGTTAATGCATAGTCCTGACAGTGAAGCACAGTGGTGTCAAAACCAAGGTAGACATGATAAAGTGTAAATAAATGATTTCAATCTCAATGAAAATAGTCTGTGAGGTGATGCAATTTTGAATTATTTGACATTTAAGTGACACTGCACAGAGCTGTACTCACTTTTGTTGTGTACTGTATATCATGTTAACATTCACCTAGTACAAACAAGAGTGTTGCTGTCAATGAAATACTAAATTTAACAACTAAAACTGGATATTCCTCGAAATGCCATAACAGTTTTTCATTGGTTTATTTCTGTTCTACAGGTGTGAAACTCCTGAGTACAGTGGCTGAACAGATATATTGTGAACTCGGTCCTTTAGCGTTCTCTGTTGACTGTCTCTTTCTGCACATTATCTAGGTATGAGTTTAAAAATAATGACATTCAATTTCATTTTATACAGTTATTAATGGGTATGGAAATGAAATTGTCAAGAACATTAGTAAATTTGGTGGTAGTACTTATATTTTGTACATCTTTGGGGGGGTTTTTGTCAGGTGCACACACACACACACACACACGTACCACGAGACAGAGGTCACAGCTGTCTAACACTTTCTCTGCACTGGTGAGGATGTCGGCGTCCAGAGTCTCTCCAAACCAAACCACAGCTGGTCTCACAAGGCCGTGACAGCCTGTCTGCTCACACCTGAAACACACACACACACTTTGTCAAAACAAATAAGCTCATTTGAAAAGAGCAGAGTGCAAAAAGAGAGCACGAGTGTGTCCTACCTGGGCAGCTGCTGGACTGGGATCTGGGCATCATTTATGTCTGGGTCTGGAGCTCTGAGGAGACAGTTGGTGTGTTTAAGACGTTAGGTGCCACTAAAAAGGTGAATTACTGACAAAAGTCACTTACATATACTATTCTCGTTATTTCCATTTAATAGAGTAGAAATGCTACAAATCAAATGGACAAAAACATTACAACCTTCACTTAATATTTTGCAGTACACCCTTTTAAGCAGCCACTGTCATCAAGCACCTTTTAGCTGGGATTTTGACTCTTCTTTCAGGTTTTAGGGCTGCCCTCTCCCACATCCCACAGTTTCAGCTTTTCCTATAGATGTTCAATTGGATTAAGGTCAAAGAAAGAGCCAAAGTTTCCTTCTCATCCATTCTTGGCTGCTTTTGGATGTCTGCTTTGGGTCATTATCTTGTTAGAGGAGCCATGACCTGTCTGGCACTGGGCAGTATACTGATGTGACTAAATAAAAAGCTCTCATTTGGTATAATCTGTCAAAAGGACATTCTCCTGTAAACACTGAACCTCCAACATGCTTTTTGGCAAAGTCTGGCTTTTCTACATCTCACTTTCAAAAGTGATCGATGGTGTGAGCAGGCTTTGTTGTACCTTAATCTTTTTAAACCATCTAAAACATCCCTCTGTTCAATCTGGGGTGACTTTACTTTTGAAGCCATGTCAATGGTGGCTGGCTATCTGACATCAAACTAACAGCTGTGATCACAGGAACGTCAAGCTGTTTGGAGATGCTCTTGTATCCCCTGACCATACTTAAAGATTTATTTTTGGCCTTTTATGCCTTTATTGGATAGGACAGTGGATAGAGTCAGAAATGGGAGAGAGTGGGGAAGGACATGCGGTAAATGCCCAAGGTCTATGTTGTCTTTCATCTTTCCTTAAGCTGGGGTTCAGACTACAGGACTTGTAAAACCCTAACAGGGTTTGAAATGAGGTCACATCACACACATAGGAGGAACTTCACAGACATCCATCCATCCATTATCTATACACCGCTTAATCCTCTGTAGGGTCGCGGGGGGGCTGGAGTCTATCCCAGTTGACTCGGGCGAAGGCAGGGGACACCATGGACAGGTCGCTAGTCTATCACAGGAACTTCACAGACATCTCTAATCTTAGACATACGCACACTACAAGATTTGAAAACAAAGGTACGTCACACACTACAGGATAATATTAAGATGATCATGCCAGAGGTAGGAATCGGGTTGCAGTGCATCACCTCATCTGATCTCATGGGGACACAGATGCAAACAAAAATGGAGACTGTGGTGCAACAACTTGCTGGAACACTAATA
>OMNN01084970.1:0-14296 GCA_900302755.1 Chromis chromis
TGTGTGTGTGTGTGTGTGTGTGTGTGTGTGTGTGTGTGCATGCAGGGTTTCTCATCTACAGTCATGCTAGCCTCGACCACCTCAGTAATCCGGGCAGATCTAAGAGCAGGCGTTGCAGGGGACACACGCGACTCACATGACACATGTTGTCTCACACACATTCATACAGTCGCTGTACGAGACACGAATGGCTGAATGTCAGCTGTCCGACGCCGTCACCTTCTCTTACAGCTTCAGCTACACACTCCTCCTCCTCCTCCTCATTGTGTTGGGAAAAATGATCTGGAAAAAAAAAATGAAAGTCTGGTTGTTTTCGTACCTAAATATCAATCATCTCCCTCATTGATTGGAATGTTCAGTATTGGAAAAATCCCTGCCTGCTGCACATATCCTGAACTGAAGCGCAGCTCTGTTAGGTGCATATCTTCAGGTATCTGTCATGAGTGTGAGAGCTTTTCGAGCTTTATTTGACTTTTTTTTCCATTTTGTGCTTTTTGGTTCTAGCAGAGTCTTTTCTTCCATCCTATGATGCACTCGTTTGTTTTGGCCAAAGCGTCAGATTTTTTCAGCTGCTTTCGTTACAGCAGGAATGTGAACGAACTGAGTCGATAGTGAGGAAAGCTTACCTATCTGTGCTATTGTCTAAATATGGCATGTGATTTGCTCGTATTTGTCTGTGCCGGCCGTCTCTCTCCGCACCTCGTGGAGAACTTCCCACCTCTGTGTGAGGGAACATTCGACTCGGCTGTATGAAAATGCTGTGCATGCGTCGACGTAGACTTCAGAGAAGCATAAGCAGGTGATGTTGTAACGGATTTCTGCGACTTGTTTGTGGCCACTAAGTGTTCAGTGAGTCAATTCATTCCTCTGTACCTGCAACTTTTCATACATCATCAACTGCAATCATTGAGAAATGTGTTAAGTCAGAATTTCACACTTCACACCCGTAATCCTGCTAATGTTACACAGTGTTTGCAAGTACAGTGCAAGATTAGTATTTGTTTTTAGTTGTGTTGGAGTCTGAATGAATCACCATTTACACAATTTGGGTCACCACAAACTTCATTTAAGTAATGTTTGGGCTAAACAAAAAAATCAATCACTCAGCCTTTCTAAGTTATTAGGAATTAGTTCTTCCTCTGCAATCAAGGGTATTTTTAATTACAAACTATGTAATGATTGAGAGCATAAACATATTTTTTTAAAGTTGCATACGCGTAAAAATTAAGTAGTTAAGGAGGCGGAGGTTATGTTTTTACCGGCGTTGGTTTGTTTGTTTGTTTGTTTGTTAGCAAGATATCTTGAAAAGTTATGAATGGATTTTAATGAAATTTTCAGAAAATGTTGATAATGGGACAAGGAACAGATTTTGGTGATGTTCTGGATTACCAAAAATGAGAAAATGCCACTCGTGGAAATCACAATATGGGTGGAAATGAGCTGTGTTACCAGCCTGAGCCTGCTCCTCTAAGCGCGGTGGCTTATGGGTAATGTAGTAGTAGTAGATGAAGAGAAGTGTGTTGTGTGTATGTCCCGCCCGACACTTGTGTTGTACTTTTTCACCGTGTCTGTGGCAAATAAACGGATCCAGTTCTAAGGTTTACTGCCTCCCATGCTGCCTGTTTTGATAGCGGCCCAGTCGGCTTGTTACCAGCACAAAACCAGCTAACACAGTAGTGTCGTTTACTGAGGTATACGCCACGGAGCTGAGAAGGTAACAGCTGCTTGGCGGAGGTCTGCGCTGTCCGATTTTCTTTTCTAGTTCCAAATAGTATTTCCACGTTATTTAAAAGGATTTTTCCAAGTGTCATGCACTTAATTACCATAATTATGAACACAAGTTTTTAAGTCTGCAAAATATGAAAAATTAAGTTGTTCCAGTGCTAAGTAGGTAGAGGAGGGTACTTGAAATCCTGACTTTAAGGTGCAGAAGAATTAAGTTATCAATCCAATTTTATTTAAGTTCCCACGACTTGACTTTTGTTTTAAATCAGCTAATGCAGAAACTTGAGTTTAAGTTACACATAATATTAAGTTGATGTAATTACTAACATTATTATTCCCACTCGACCCATCAAAAGGATGTTTGCCACTTCAAAGCTTTATCTAAATCATTGAATCGAATCAGAGCAACACACTATTCTGACTGTTCGTTGCTCTCACAGATCCCAGCAATTACTTCAGCATGCACAATATTACCCTAACCGATAGAAACAATAGCCCAAACTATGAAAAGTAAGTTGTAATAAACTGGAATTATCCGTTAACCCCGTGTCATATTCACCACAGTAAACATCCTCTTATTTTGTTTAGCCTCGGACCTCACTGTCTCTCAGTGTCTTTCTATTTAAAACCTCTCTCTGGTTGGGGCTCTGCCTGGGTATAGTGACCCTGGGTGTATGAGAGGAAGGGAGGAGTCTGTGCTGCTGGTGGCAGGAGAAGAAAGGGGGAGAGAGGAAAAAGAGGAGAGGACCCTGCTCGTGTAGCTCAGAGCGGGGCTGTTTAATCTCTACAGGACCGTCAGATGGCTTTGACAGAGTGCAGGCACCAATTAGGCTGCAAGATTAGGGGGGCTTTGTACTTCTGAAAAGCTTCTGGACGGACCTTTTTATTCTTCCTTCCTGCCTTGGCTTTATATCTTCACTGGGACTCCTCACCCGCCCTTAACCTTATCCTCCCCCCCCCTCTTCCCTCTCTTCCTCCCCCTTACTGTCCTCCTCCAGCACTGCGACCTGCTCCTTAAAATCTGCGATTATACCTGGCTAGACATTGAGAGGAGTGGATTAATAAGGCAGCTCGTCAGTGTGGGTTGGCAGGGGTGAGCCGCAGAGTTAGTTAGCAGGCTAGCAAGGTGGCAATTTGGATGTTTACTGGGGTCCTGGGTGCCTGCTGGCATGGATATGGAGCCAACTTGCAAAGACTCCAGCTTCCATCTGCACAATATGACGGTAGAGTACCGGGGGCGGGGACATTTCTATTTAAATCTGAGTTTCTTGTCTGCTCTTAAACTGTATTGTGTATCGACAGGCTGTATGGCTGTGCATATTTCTGTCTTCAATAATATAATGACCTAACACAAGCCTATGCAACATGTATGGCGTCTGCTTCTTGCAAATCTATGGTTGTTTACATGCATACTAGACTGCCTAGCTGCGCACATGCACACATATTTACACACACATGCACAGACACACTGCTCCTCCTGACTACATGGAAACAATGACAGGAAGTACATTAGCGGGACCTCCATTGTATCTCCCCATACGTCCTCGCTTCCTGAGCCGGGTGTGGGTGATGCCGAAGGGGGACACAGGGTGGAGTGCGGAGATGTTCACAGAAGAGTCCCCTGCTGCTTCCCGACCCTGAGTCGAGGTGAGGGAAAGAGCTGAAAGCAGTGGGGGGGGGGGTTGGATATGTCTGGGACGAGGCAGACAGAGAGCTCCTTAATCTTGCAGCCTTCTGGTGCATGTTGCCTCAGCTATGGAGCTCTGCGGCCTGGAAGTCTCCCAGTTGCTGACCTGTGGTCGGTTTCATTGTTTCACCTCGCAGGGTACAATTTTGGATTCTGTCACGGTCAGCTGCTCCCAGATCAGCACACAAGGTGACAAACTGACTTTAAGTCAATTAGTTGTCGTCCCACAGAGGGGGGACAGATGGTGGGAAGGTGGGAGTCAGCCAACCTCAGGAATGCCCATGGCAGCCTCTGTGGTCATTTAATTGTGGCAGAAACAATAGTCAGGCAGGGAGCTGTGTATTCTAAATGTGTGTGACTGTTTTGCCCTTTTCACTTTGGCCCCCGTCTTTTAAATAGTTTTTGTATTTTAATGCAGAGACTTTGTGCACTTGGCAGTTATCTGACTCCTCTTTTCCCCTCTGTATTCTAGGTTTGCCACCACCCGGACTGCCAAGACCTGAACAGCAAAAGCCCCCTTCACCTGTGTGAGTCATGTGACTCACGCAGCCATTCGGAGAACACAGACAACATGCACTTTGATCGGCACCCCCGATTCGACTTACAACCTCAAGGTAGACTTGCATGATTTCTTTATTTGGTATTCCCCCCGCCGACTGAGCTGATGTCAGCCCCATTGCCTCATTACAGGATTTCACTGTGTAAATATCAAGGACACTGAGTTTTTGTTGTTGTCTAAATAAGGCAGGTAAAGTAAATCACCTCCTGATGCATGGCATTTTCCTTCTAATGTGTTAGAACTTTTGTAATTTATGGGATCATTCACAATCATGAACAATTCTCATTGTTAGTGATATTAAAGGGTTGGTTCACTCAGATAGAAAACAATAGAAGAAACTGTAGTTCCAGAGTTACTTCTTCAAGCTTATTTGGATATTGTAAATGCGTGTTGCCATTTTGGTGGCTTTTTAGCAGAATTGCTAGAAAACCTCTGCAGGAAGAAGATGATGTTGTCATTTTCATTCTGCCTTTAAAGCTCTGATTGGTCGATTGTTTATAGAAACTATCAGAAGCAGCCATCAATGGGTACAACCCCTAATTGAATTTCTGAGCAAATAAAAGTTTGGTGTGCACCAGGTTTGTGCTGTTGAGCAGTAGATTTATTTTTAGTGATTACAGCAGCGCAATGCTAGACAGAGATACAACTTTCCAGAAAACAATGTCTTACTATTTAATTTAGAGACTTTTATTGTCAATTGTTTAAATTTCACGTGTGTTCTTGTGGGCAAAGAGCTGCAAGTTGAGCCCTGTTTTTCTACTGTAGCTGATAATTTTTTGGCACCGTTAATATTCTAGCAAATTAGCTACTAGTCAAGACAAGTCACCGTTTCTTATGTGGGATATTTAAAAGAACAGCTGTGCTTTTGATTATGATTGGTGTCATGAATTTTCCTAATAATTTGAAGTGCTGGGGTTAAGACCCTGTAGAGTTAATTTTATTATAACTTTTATGAATTTACCTGTGTAGGGTTAAGGTTAGGGTTAGTGGTGGCCTAGTGGTTTGTGAAGCGAACTTGTAACCGGTGGGTCGCTGGTTCGAGCCCCCGGACTGGCAAGAGAAGAGGTTGAGGCGGGAAAGTGAGAGTCACCACCACTGTGGGCCCTTGAGCAAGGCCCTTAACCCCTGACTGCTCCCCGGGCGCTGCACCACGGCAGCCCACTGCTCCTAGTATGTATAGTTAAGGTTAACTTTGAATAGGATCAAATGCAGAGAAGGAATTTCCCCAAGGGGATCAATAAAGGTTAGATTATTATTATAAAGAGCATATTCACCTCTGTTGAGATTAGGCTGAAATCTCAGAGGCCAATGTCTTGAAGTCTGTGTAAACCTGTTTGAAGTAGGGGTGAAAACGTGTGGAGTTTTGTGGGTGAACCAACTCTCTAAAGCTTGATATTAAAGGCTAACTTAGCAAGAGCTCCAACAGAGGGAATGACTGCTGTGTTTTGTTAACCCTCAGCCTCCATCCTGGCTCGGAACGTGTCCACGCGCTCCTGTCCCCCACGCACCAGCCCCCCCTCGGACCTGGAGGAAGAGGACGAAGGGAGCAATGACCGCGGGTTGGTGACCCTCCGTTATGTCACGCTAGTGTTCATGTGTTCCTCCTGCCTGTCAGTAGGGCTCTCGTCTTTTCACACTTGAGGATAAATGACAGCCATGAAAAAAGTCTCGACGCTCACACGAAGGAGGCACTGTCTCATATGTTGTTCCCTTTTGAAGAACTGTGTAAATGCAAGGGATGATTATGTGCGTAACTGTTTTGCAGGGAGCGTAGAACGGTGGGGATGAAGTTGGTGAAAAAGAAGCCACGGAGACGACACACTGATGTAAGTAATTGTGCAGACACAGTGTAGGAAAAGCTCCCCCTCCCCCCCCCATGAAACCCCAGCACTCATTTCTGTTCCTGGAAAGAGTCTAGAGGAAGACTGGAGTTGTGAAATACAGCAGCAGCAGCGTTATAACATAATGGTATCGCCTTGGCTGGTGTTCAGTGTGAAGGAGGCAGTGCAGTGAGAAGGAGCCCCCCTGTGGATCTGCTGAGAGCATACATTCAGCCCCACCTGTGTCAACTAACAGTGCGTCTGTTCTCCCTGCAGGACCCCAGTAAGGAGTGCTTCAGCCTCAAGTTTGACCTCAATGTGGACATAAACACAGAAATCGTACCTGCTATGAAAAAGAAAACGCTGAGGTGAGAGGAGAGGAGGGAAGGCCACCTGAAATCAGAATGAACTGCTTCTTTCTTTGCCGTGTGTGAGCTTCTGATTTTCTTTGTGTGACCAGAGAGGTTCTGGGTCCAGTGTTCGAGAGGAACGGCATTGAATTGTCCCGGGTGGACCTGTTCCTGGATCAGTCCAATACGCCGCTGTCCCTCAACTTCGAGGCCTACCGTTTTGGAGGACACTACCTCAAAGTAAAAGGTAAATAAACAACCATCCAGCAGAGAGACTAGGGCCCCGTCCACACGAAGCCAAAACGCTTATAGTTTCAAAAACGTTCTTTGTAAAGACAGAGCCGTTTCAGTGTATGTGTCTGTCCACATGAATTCACTTGATCCGCCTGAAAACGATGTAAAACACATGCCAGGCCTGTTGGTGGCGCTGTGACGACGTAACGGAAACTGGCGGCGGGACTTTAGGCATGCACAGAAATCTGTATACGATGTAAACATAGAACATGAAGTGGCGTATTGTGCTTTCCATATTTGTTTGGTGAACACGGTGATAATGCAGAAGAAGTATATTTTGCTGTAATAGCGATATTGCACTGTACGGCGCCATTGTTGTAGTCCTTTTCTGAGTTTGGCGAATGCGCATTTATCAAGAGATGGAGCTGTGACGCAAGCGTTTCAGAAACGATGCGGATACAACGTAAACACGGAGCGGCAGAAGTGGTGGTTTCAAATCTTTCCACTCTGGGACCTGGTTTCAGAAATGATCGTTTTCAGACCCCAAAACGCCGGCTTGGTGATACACCGGTTTGACGAACTATTTGTGCGTTTACGCCTGGGTTCGTCTTCATGTGGACTTAGTTCAGGCAGTTAATCTGCGTTTAAAAAACTAAACGTGTTTTAGCCACCGGAAAAATGTGACGTGATAGAAGTGTGACGTATCAGGAAACCACATGTAGTTACTATTAGGACCAATCGAATCGAATCATGAAGCTCTCGGTGACACATAAAAAGTCGATGTCGAAGAAAAGTGTCCTATGTTAGTGTGGGAATTTCTACGTGATAAAATGAATGGAGGTGATGGATCTACATTGTCGGGGAGCAAAATATTTCTATTTAACTTGGGTGCGTTTGATTTTCTCTAGCAATTAATTTTTCAGTTGTGTAATATGAATGACAGCTGTTGAGCTATTTTTTCTTTTTTTTAACTAAATCATTTAGTGAGCTGCACGGTGGCTCGGCTGTTAGCACCGTCGTCTCACAGCTAGAAGATCCCCGGTTCGCGTCCCGGTTAGGACGCCTGGGATCTTTCTGTGTGGAGTTTACATGTTCTCCCTGTGCGGCGTGGGTTTTCACCAGGTTCTACAGCTTCCGACCACAGTCCAAAAACATGCTGAGGTTAATTGATGATTCTAAATTGTCCATATGTTTGAATGTGAGTGTGCTTGTCTGTCTCTATGTGGCCCTGTGATAGACTGATGTCCAGGGTGTCCCCTGCCTTCGCCCGAGTCGGCTGGGATAGACTCCAGCCCCCCCCGCGGCCCTACAGAGGATTAAGCGGTGTATAGATAATGGATGGATGGAAAACCATTTAGTTGTTGGACATTTTGTGAAAGAGGTCCAGGCAAACTGTCACACAATGTGAATTACATTCAAATGGCACAATCAGCAGTCACGATGTGTTTCAGATATTACAGTGTTTTCTCCGGGCCTTTTTAACAATAATCTGAGTAAGACACATGATGAAGGCCCGTTTCCTCTCCCACCCGTGTTTCTGACTCGAAGGAAAAGGAGTGGACCGTATCCTCGAGATATCGCGCTGATCAGAGCTCCGAGTGAGAAATGTGTCACTGATCTGCTCAGTCTTGCCCCACATTTTTTTAAGAAAACTCCTTCGAATTTGAAGTTAAAAGCAGTTTGAACGCTATGACGTGTCGACTTCAGCTTTTCTTTTTAAATTGTTAGTGGAAACTGGGAAGTGCGTCCCTTCTCTGCACAAACACTTGTTACAGTTTCTGGAACAAAGGTCCATAAAGCTAAAGACGTTCATAAAAAAGATCCAATGAAAGCCGTGAATAATGAATAACTGCTATTCTTTTGAAATTGCCGCCTCCTGACTCTCACCTCTTGACCACAGTCTGGAGTTACATACAGTCTGAAACTGAAAGGTGGAGGGCAAATAGTCCTCAGCTGTTCAGTCACATAAAGGCAGAGAATCTATTTTGTGCTGTTGTTGCTGTTTTTTAACATTTACAGTTAAACCCCTATTTTATCCTGAGCTTGAGCAAATAATAAACTATAATCAACATTTTTAATAACAGTAGTACTTGTTCTGTGTAAATGGGCTCACTGAATCTGCATCTTTTCAGCATCAAGGTCATCATTTGTTTGGCTTTTTCTGAACAGATAGTAACTGTAATACATCTTAAGCTCTAGTTCTTACGCACTTTAATTATATGCTTTATTGTAAAGCACTTTGTAACTTTGATTTTTGGTCATTTTGAGTTTTTTTCCCAGCACAGAGCTCCTAAAATGATTTGTGTGGAGCAGCAAACAGCGACGAACAATTATCTGATGAATATAGACAAGAATTTAGAGGCAGTTCACTCTGGAGTAAAACCAAAACCAGAGCTCAGAGAGAGTGAATACTGGGCTTAAATGTACCCAGTGTGTTGAAACTCTTCTTCTAAATGAAAGCTAATGTTGTTGTGTGTCTGCTTTATGTGCTTTAAAAGGTGAAAATGTGTTGACATGTCCATGTTGTGTTTGTAGCTCACTTTCTGCTGCCCTCAAGTGACCAAACAATGAATCATTGCAAGTTTAGTTTAAGCCAGAGTTTGACCTGCTTTGGTTTGTGTTAACTTCTGTTGATTCAATTCACACAGAATTGATTAAACATGTTGCTGCACTGTCTCAGATTTTTCATAAATGTGTTTTTTGGGGCCAAAAATTGAATTCTTTAAAATATTTTTGGTTACAATTTGAGATTTCCTGAGGATATTTGGCATTTTCCCCTTCAAAAAAAAGCTCAATATCTCCATAAATATAAATTCCATGGCCATGAAATTTAGTAAGAACACAGACGAGAACGTTTCCAGCAGATCAGAATATTTGAATGGCTCCAGCAGAGACTACATTTTTAGTTATTGGCTCTTGGAAATGGAAAAAGGACCCCAAAAGTTACCTGTAAGTGTATTTAAATGGATGCATCCACATTTCTTACTAAGAAGACAGTATTTGTTCAGCGTTTCACCAACTTTTGAGGCCTCTAAGTCAAATATTATAAGCCATTGTTCCTTTTTTTGTAGTAGTTGAACCTGGGATGGTGCCAGAACATGTACTACTGGCATCAACAGATATCATCAGATGGAGGCCACTTGGAGGCCAAAATTCAGCCAAAAACATTCTACAGACCTTAGTTTTGGGTCCCAAATAACAAATAAGTAAACTCTGAGCAACAACGCTAAAATTAACCTGTTAAAAATGAGCCTCATAGTTATTGGTGTAACTCTGGGTTCAAAATGACTCCAGATTTAGAAGGAAAATGAACTCGGAATACTTTTTAATGATCTCCTCAGCTCTGAAAATAAGTAAATAATAATTGACTGTGCAAGTTTACAGTTTTCCTGAATGTACCTGTTTATGTTTTGCTATTCTTTTAGCACGACCAGGTGATGAGCTGAAGGTAGAACAAGGTGTGAAGGACCTGCGCTCGCTCAGCCTGCCCAACATGAAGCCCTCAGGAGGCCAGAGCCCCTACATCCTCAACCCCGGCAGCGAGAAAGTAGAGCATGGGTCTCTGGGACGCCGGGAAAGCATAGATCTGTTGGTGAGTTCCATGTTTCAGCTCTACGGTATCATGTGGTCGTGGCTGCAGCTCGTATGACACGTGAAACCGTCTGTCAGACTCATCACGCTGAGCCGCACCACCTCTTTAAACCACGTTCTGCACATAAACACAGACACACCCTGAGGCCCTTATTGTTTTTGCCACACCCTTTGCCATTTTCCATAACTTCACCCCGGCTTCCTCCGCTCCCATAACGCCCCGGGCCGCTGTAGTATCTTGTGGTAATCTCATCATGACCTCATTGTCTTCCATTACTGTTATCTGCCCAGCAGAATCCTGGACACGTATTTGTGGATTTCCGCTGTAGTCGTCTGCCGGCTCAGTGAGTGTCTTTAAGGTAGTCTGTGCCCGGCTGAAACCTTTTGAGTCTTATTTGATGATGAGTTCAATCACTCTCTGCCACTTCAGCGCTTCCTGGCAGCGACGGGAAGTGGACGGTTTTACCACCGATGAGAGATGCTAAGAGGCCAACGGAGGCCTGCAGGATCCTGATCCACATGACTGCCAAACATGCAGCCTGGAAGTAGGCCAGGCGGTCATCGGGTTCAAGTTGTGGCACATGCTGTAATGAGTGTGAGCCAGAGTTAGGAGCTCTTAAAGGATGAAGCGTTTCCTCAACGCCAACTTTGACGAGTTTTAGCATTAGTACACATTAACCAGGCTTTAGCTCCAGAGCTGCAGCTAACTCATTATCATTTCATCTGTCAGACGTTTATTATTCAAAGGACTGCTTGGCCTATTGAATTACACAGGAAGAAGAACAGGAAGGATCATTGGATTTTCAATTTTCCGACCAGGCCCTGAACTAATCATGGGTGACTGTGCTGTTTTGTTCCAAAAAATATCCAAATATATGCTCGAAATTGTAATATTTCATCCAAATCTTATTTCTCTTATTTAAAACTTTCCCAAAAGTAATTATTTTGCACCGTGACTGACTCAGCTACAACCAAAAGTCATGTGACAAACCTTCTGGGACTTTTCTCCTGAACTGTAGGCGGTGTATTCACAGAGCAGAGAGGAGACAAGTGTGAAAAATTAAGAAATAAGCAGTACAATATCTACAATATTACAATATTAGCGACACCTGTGGGCACTTTGACATGTTGATTCCATTTAAAAAAAAAATTATTTTGTAAAACATCCATCCATCTCATTATCTATAAACCACTAAATCCTCTGTAGGGTTGCTAACAAGTCACCAGCCAATCACAGGGCCACACATAGAGACACACAACCAAGCACACTCCCATTCACACCTGTGAAAGCTGGAGCACCCATTGAGAACCAACGCTGCACAGGGAGAACATGCAAACTCCACACAGAAAGATTCCAGGCGTCCTAACCGGGGCGCGAACCGGGGATCTTCTGGCTGTGAGGCTTATTTACAGCAGTCTAGTTTACTGTACTGCACAGATGTCATTCTTGAGTTCTCACTACTTCTAGTCATGGTTGTGCTGTTTCCATAGAGGTGCAGGTCTTCATATTGCGGTAATAAAATAAGCTCACAGTGAGTAAAGATTTAATCTGACTCACCGGATGTCGAATGCAAGTATAAGCCTGACATTCATACTAGTGGATGAGCTAATTATGAACTGTGCCTAGTTGTGGTTGCTGCTGAGCTGTGATTGGACACTTGGATGCTGTTTCTGGGAGGGAATCATTTTGTCAGGCCAACATTGTAAAACCCAAACATGTAGACAAAGCTTGAATCTGCAAATGTTTGATGCTGTTATTTGATTAATACCTTCTGATATATATCTACTGATTATTCAAACTTTCCAATGATTTCCTCATCAATCTTCTCAGCTCTAGTTAGAACAGCTAGCAGTAGCTTTCTGCTCTCACTGGCTCGATTTGCTGTTGAGTATTTTATGAATGATATATTTAATTTGCCATGTGGCCAAGCTAAACAAAGCAACTGCTTTAGCCATGTTATCACAGGTTTGTATTATTGCCTAATGTGCCCCATGATGTCATCATCCATTTGACCTCCAGTGACACCGTTTGGGATCAAACCCCTCAGCATAAAGCATTAGTGTCAGTGTTGTGATCAACTGCACAGACTGTGTACGTCATTGATGGTTAATTGCCCTTCAGGCAGGTTGAGGCCCACCTACTGGTGAGTTAGATTATGTATACGTGTGCTGTAAACAGATGTCCTGGTTGCTTCAGGCAGGGAAACAGGTGGAGGCTTGGTTGAGGTAAGTCAGTGAAGTTAGTCATCCAGTGGAGACGTAAACACTGGATGTTGCTGAGGAAAGCAGAGTTTAGTCAGACGGTGTCTGGCCTGGTGAAGCGTGGAAGCTTTGTATTGTACTTTATTTGTTCAATCAGACTACAGAGAGTGTAATTCCTCTCGCATAAGAATTCCAGCTGAGCCACAGTGCAGGTAATGACTTGTCAGTAATGTCGGGGATGATAACAGCTCCAGTCCTCAGAGGGGCAGCAATGTGCTGCTTCTGGAGGCTGATTGAGATCCGGCAGGAAACACTGAAGCTGTGACTGTTAGAGCAGCTGTGTGGCATCGCCAAAGACACTTCTATCAATAGTAGAAAAGTGTTTCAGCACCTCTTCTACTATCAATAGCAGAAGAAGTGCTGACTTTCCTCAAATACAAGTAGTATGTGCAGCTGGATAGCTCAGTGACTAACTCCCCAGACCTTGGTATGGGAGATCGGTGGTTTAAATCCTGGTCAGGGCGCAGGTATCCAGTGAGGACCCTTAGGCAAGGTCCTTAATGCTGCCCCACCTACCTACCTATGTATGTTGCTTTGGATAAAAGCATCTTGTGAAAATGCTTCAATAAAAGTCTTGTGTTCAGAATGTTAATGGAGAAAAAACGTGAGCATTATCAGTGTGATAATGAGGTAAAACAGTTTCATAAGTTATTTAGACCCACCTGAGCCTATTAAATCCAGGGTTAATGTGAGCTCAAAGATGAGACTTTTCAGACACCTTCAGTTTGTTTTTCATATTTCAACTCCACCAGAGATTATCTGATCTACTTGTCCAATATTGCATCATTTTGAATCAATGGCATGATGAGAAATAAAAATTAGACGTTTATGTTCTACTATCTTTAATAGTTTGTGAAATATTGTCAAACATAACCTCAAATTTCAATGCGGGCCAAACAAAACACTAAAATTGGTTTGATATATATATATAAAGCTATAATTTCAGGTAAATCAAGGATGGTTGAGCAGAAATTGTTCTAAACATGTGGTGATTCGACCCTATATTCATATTTCCGGTCAACAGCAGAAACCCTGTGATCCGTTTTGGATGGCGGCCCATATTTTATGAAAACTGTCTCGAGGACAAAGGCTCTGCTTGGACATGTGGGCACCGAGTGCAGTCCTTGAGTTTCTATGGCAGCAGCTCTGGCACTCGCTGTTAGACGCATGCGTGCCCGCTTTCTGTGGAATCAAAGGCTCTGCTCAAAGAAGTTTAGATATTTGCCCAGTGTCCAGATTCATAGCTTGGCACAGCGGCGGCTTGTGCCAGGCTTCGGAGGAAAAGCAGCCAAATCCTGTCCTTTCTGCGTAGACTTACTCTTTTGTTTGAATGGGGGTATTTCAAGTTTATTATCGCATGGATGTTACTTTTTACGGTCCCTGGCAGCGTTGCGATAGGCTGCGGAGAGCTTTGATGATCAGGATTGATTATTTTACGACGGGGATCTTGGACCAAGCTTTCTGATTGGTCAGAGATGCATTCCAGTCCTGCTGATAGCCTCCTATAAAGCACTGCTGCCTGTCGGAGCCTCGCGCTTATTGCACCATTTGCAAATAATCCATCCTTTTACACCCCTACAGTATCTGCGCTGTATCAGATCAACTTTTATACACACTGAGCAAGTTCAACTTTTAACCTGCAGTGTGAAGCGAGGAAAAAAAAACACAGTGAGACCTAAATAGGAATCAACAACCTACACGGAAGTCCACCTCATCCATCTGTAACTGGGTTAATTTGACCAGTCGCATTCACACAGATTGACTAAACTAAAGAGAAGGAGTAGAAACTTTTTTAACTGTCATTTTTTGAATAATTTACTGTTATCTTATAGATTTTCGCTATTTATTAACAATTTTATGAAGTATTGATTTGCATGTTAAATGCACAAAAACAAGCCAAAACTACAAATAATATCCATATCAGAAATCTGTATCTTTGCAAATGCTAATTTTTCTTTTACAATGTTTGGCCGTAGACTTACACTATTTTTACTGTATATAAATTGGCAAAAAATATTATTTAAAAGAAATATGGTGAAAGAAAGAAAAAATTTGTGTATTGTGGATA
>OMNN01084985.1:0-13406 GCA_900302755.1 Chromis chromis
CACTACAGGCATTTAACTATTCATCCCCCGAAGTACATTTCACCTAGGGCTATGAAATTTGGTACACATATGTATCACGAAAAGACGCACAAAAAAGCCTCAAGAACCCATACCCACAATGCAACAGGAAAGCCGCCATTTTAGATTTACTGTCCACCATTTTTTTCCAGAAATTTCAAACATTCAAGAGCGAACTCCTCCGAGGGGATAACTCCTACAGAGTTGACCTTTGCACCACAGATACTACAGGTGGTAGTGACCAAAAGTTATCAAAGGTCTCCGCAAAAGTATGACGGTGTGCGCGCGGCAGCGCGCGCCGTTTTGAGATTTGGCCATTTTGTCCATTTTTGCCCACTTTTTCAAAAATTTAACACTTTCAAGAGCTAACTCCTCCGAGGGGATAACTCCTACAGATCTCAAATTTGCCCACAGATACTACAGGTGGTAGCGACAAAAACTTATCAAAAGCCCCTGGAAAAGTATGACGGTTTGCGCGCGGCAGCGCGCACCGTTTTGACATTTGGCCATTTTGGCTCAATATTGCCCCCTAGAGGCATTTAAATATTCAGCCCCCGGAGTACGTTTCACCTAGAGCTATGAAATTAGGTACACATATGTATCACCCCAAGACGGACAAAAAATCCTATAGAACCCTTACCCACAATGCAACAGGAGAGCCGCCATTTTGAATTTACTCTCATTTCACCATGAAACAAACAGGAAATGCTGTGTAACTCGCCTGTACTTGATCCAAATGGCCTAAAACTTCACTGGTGTGATTTAAATCCGGGCCAGAAGATAGCCATATGCCAAGATCCTCTCTCGGTCGCCCGGCAACAAGAAGCGAGAACCCGTCCAACGCTGCTTGCAGCTTTAATTAGAGTTTGTCTCGTGTCAAATAAATCAAAAATGTATGCAATTTAGGTTTTTGTTTGTTATTAGCACATTTATGTACATTATAGTACTTGACATAATAGCATAATCGATATCCGTAATCAAAAATGATGAATTCGGCTTCCATACATTCCACCAAAATAAACAATTAATTAATTAAAAGTACATTTTAGTTTGCCCCATCTTGAACCTCATTCAAAATGTAGTCAATTTAAGGTTGTGTTACGCATTTGCACATTTATATACATCATAAGACGTCATATAGAAACATAATCTATATCTGTAGTTGGTAATGAAAGCTGTGGCTGACATACACTCCACCGTAATCCTTTAAATTCAGCCACATGTCAAACCTCATTTAAAATGTATACGATTTAAAGTTTTGCAGATTTACATACATCATAAGGTGTCATAAAGAAGTATAATCCATGTTAGTAAACAGGAACGAAGAGGTCAGCATACATGCATTCCATCAAAATACTGAGTAGAGTCTGTAGTTTTGTAGTTGAATGCATCTTTAAAGGAATATTATGTTAATTTTTGAGTCGTAGAATGATTATGTAGTTATTTAGAGCCCCTGTTTCAGCTTAGACAGTATTAAAGTGTGTCTGTTTGCAGGTTGGCATGTGGGGACGTTGAAGGCCGACTGAACGCTCTGTTCAGTCGAGTCCAGACCGTCCAGAAGAAGGCCGGACAGTTTGATGTGAGTCTGATCTGAGAGAAGACAACCCATATTATCTAATTACACTTTTGATAATTACAACATTCTCATTAATCATCGGTGTGTCGGTGTTTGTCGTCCTGCAGCTGCTGTTGTGTGTTGGAGAGTTTTTCGGAACGACACCAGAAGCCGAAGCGGAGTGGCAGCAGTACAAAACTGGAGCCAAGAAAGGTGCAAACATCTGGAAATCTACCAGTTTCTACCACACTTACATTACCAGGAAGTATTTTAGGAGCTCATAGTTACATCAAGGCAGATACTTTGCATTTACAGTGCCGTGAAAAAGTATTTGCCCCCCTACAGATGTCTTCTATTTTTGCGTATTTGTCAAAATTAAATGTTTCGGATCATCAAACTAATTTTAAAGTAAGACAAAGATAACCCAAGAAAAGACAAAATGCAGTTTTTAAATGATGATTTTAGTTTTTGAGGGAAGAATGCCCATCTTGCCCTATGTTAACTACCAATCTACCAAATGACCAAATTCATTCACAAAATTAAGGTTTTGGAGTGGCCGAGTCAAAGTCCGGACTTCAATCCAATTGATACTGTGGCAAGACCTCTAAAGGGCAGTTCATGATCAAAAACCATCTAATGTGACCAAAATAAAACTATTCTGCAGAGAAGAGTGGACCAAGATTCCTCCATGGCGATCACAAGACTGATCACAAGCTATGAAAAACATTTAACTGCAGTCGTTGCTGCCAAGGGTGGCCCAACCAGTTATTAGGTGCAATTACTTTTCCACAGGGGTGATATAAGTTCAATAAATCTGCATTTTGTGGGTGATATCTGTCTAATATTCAATAAATATAAATATTAGTTTGATGATCTGGAACATTTACGTGTGAGAAATATGCAAAAATAGAAGATTTCTGCGAATACTTTTTCACGGCTCTGTATATTTAGATTTATTAGCATGTTTAATTTACATTTCTGTTTATTTTCTCACTGTACTAAAGAACTGACAGGTATTACACAATATTCTGTGACTGTTGCAAAGTGTGACCACAGGGGGCGCTGTTGCAATGATGTATGGTTTTCAAAAGTGAAGATTTCTGCTCCTGTAAAAAAACAAAAAAAACTCTATTTTGTGCCTCCTCAGCTCCCATCCACACTTACATCCTTGGGGCAGCGACTCAGGAGACGGTGAAGAGTTTTCCCAACGCTGACGGAAGTGAACTGGCTGAAAACATCACATATCTGGGTAAGAATCTGCAGCAGATGCAGGTATATACATTACAGTTAGCATCACAGTTAGGTACATATAAGCCTTACCCAGTTAAATAAAGGTTAAGTAAAATAAAACTAAAGACTGTGGGAGCTTCGCACAATTACAAACATGAAGCCAAAACACAACAAGAAAGAACGTTTAGCTGTTTTTTACTAGACAAAAACATTATGTTCACACTTTTTAACCATGTGGAGACAATTTTACATTTTACATTTCTTCATCCTGTTGTGACAACGTAATAATATGCTAAATATTTAGTATCTGCCAATACCAACTCCTAATCTGACAAAACTTTCTGAAATAATACTTCAAGTATTTAAGATTAGCTGTAGTACCTGGTTGTTCCACCAGGAGGAGCCTCTTCTGTTTAATACTGTAGCAAGCAAGGAAGGCTTTCTGTTCCGTGTTGGTGAGCAGAGAGCGTTGTTAGGGTTTAGCTACTAAAGGGGCACCATGACAAAGACTCATGTGGTGCTTAATGACCTCCGACCAGAGCTAACATGTTTACAGCCAGCTGGGAATGAGTAAGGCAGTGTTCTTATATCTTTGTAGCTAGTGTCATGTATCTGTTGACTAAAACCACAATATCAGCACAGGACAAATGTCAGTTTGCTCAATTTGTGTGATTAAATAATGGAGCATTGATTGATAACGCCTAAGACCGTTCATGTTGGCAAGCAGAGAGCGTTGTTGGGGTTTAGCTACTAAAGGGGTTTAGTAGCTAAATGTTGTAAATGAGCTAGAATCTTGTAGCATCTAAATCTAAATCTCAATCTAAATCTCAGCGGCATATTTAACAGCAACTTTTGCAGCCATATCATGTGTCTGTGGTATAAAACGGTGATCGATTCCTATTATAAATTAAGCACCTATTAGTTGATAATGTTGAATTTATTAAGAAGACTATTCAAATTTAAGATATCAAGTGACCGCGGATGTAAACAAAGGATCAGGCTTACGTCTAGCTGATACCGATTGCCTTGATTGGCCCTGATTTTGATCTTGTGGACATCCTTAGCTTTATAACATAAACTAAACACAAGAGCATTGGAACATCTTTCATGATGGCAACTGGACCTGGGATGTTGCTGCCGCTTTTGTTTGTATATTAAGGCATGACACGCTCGTCCGTGTGTGTTTCAGGTCGGAGAGGCGTGTTTACCGGCGTGTCGGGGCTGCAGATCGCCTACGTCAGCGGTCGGGAGGCCCTTCAGGAACCGGCTCCATCTCACTGCTTCACCTCCAAAGACCTGTCGGCCCTCGTGACTCCGCTGATCAACAACTCCAAGTTCAGAGGCGTCGACATCCTGCTGACGTCGCAGTGGCCCAGAGGAGTTTGGCACTACGGAAACAACCCGGTAACACACAGTTCACTATTCCTGCTGCCAGATTTAAAACTGCTGGACGGACAGATGCAAGACTGAATCAGTTACATGTAGTTTATAGTAAAGTGACTAAAAAAGAAACTGGACTGTTGTTTCTTTGCGTCTCTGTTGCAGGAAGTGAACACAAAGTCGTGTGGAAGCAGCTCCGTCGCCAACCTGGCTGACAAACTGAAACCGCGATACCACTTCGCTGCACTAGAGGGCGCTCACTATGAAAGAGTCCCTTACAGGTGAGACTACAGAGGGCCGCTGTTAAGCTACATTTTCTCTTATCAAGATAAGTTATCTGAAGGTCTGAACGATGTTTCAGCTCTTGTATTTTAACCGTCAGCACTACAAGCGTTTTTTTGAGCGTTTTTTGCTCCTGTCACATTTTCACTCACTGTCGGTTCATTTTTCACTGCAATAGAAAGTCCTGCACCTCTATGGAAACACAACAACCATGAAGAAGGACAGAGAACTCAGAAATGTCTTCTGTGCAGAATGATACAGTTAGAATGCTACAAAGCATTAATTAAAAAATCGAAAGTTGAGTTTCTTTGATTAATTACGTTACAAAAAATGAAAACAAAATCTGGAATCAACATGTCCAATATTATTCCAAGTGTCCATAGGTGGTGTCCAACACTGGAACAAAATGGAGGCTCCACAAAGTATTAAAATTTTTTTTTACAACCTCTAGAAACTTTTCTCTCTCTGCTCATCAGCTGTAGAAAGATGTTTCACCATGCTGACTGTATCGTCCAACAACACTGCCTGCAGTTCAACCTGAAAACTCTCAGAATTTTTGTCAGGTGACTGTTGGTCACAGCTGAGTCGCTAATGGCTTCTCAGTTGCGCTGAAGATTGCAGAATTTTTTGTTTATTACAGAATCTTATTAGTGCAAATTGTTTATTTTTGGCCAATTTTTGAACAAGACATTTTGATGAAATATCACAATTTTAAGCTTAGATTTGTTTAATTTTCCACAGTGGAACCACTCGTCACACGATTAGTTCAGGGTCCATTTGTAAGATGTAAATCCACTGGTGTTTTTTATTGTTTTTAGCTGATAATTTCAGAGGGGTAACATCTTGTCTGCAGTGGCGAGAATGTGTAACGCTATCTAAGCAATTTTTTAAACTACTGTACAGTGACCAAGTTGAAGGGAAATGGCAGAAAAGCACAGGCTTGAAAACCCAGATGCATCTTGATTCCAGCAGTTTAACTTTAAAAATCCAAGTATTTAAATAATAATTCCAGCTTGTTATTGGGCAGTGGTGGTCTAGTGGTTTGTGAAGCGAACTTGTAACTGGTGGGTCGCCGGTTCGGGTCCCTGGACTGGCAAGAGGCTGAGGTGGGAAAGTGAGAGCGACCGCTTGTCCCAGTCACCACCACTGTGGGCCCTTGAGCAAGGCCCTTAACCCCTGACTGCTCCCCGGGCGCTGCACCGCGGCAGCCCACTGCTCCTAGTATGTATAGTTAAGGTTAACTTTGAATAGGATGGGTCAAATGCAGAGAAGGAATTTCCCCAAGGGGATCAACTGAAAGGTTAGATTATTATTACTTCATATTACTTGCTCCCATCTTTACTCCTTCCTCTCGCCACCCTTCAATACTCCCTATTTCCTTTCCTCTTTTCCCCTCCTTCTAGCTATATTCACCATCTTTCCTTGCCTGCTGCTCTCCTTCCTGGCCTTTCTTCTTCTTCTTTTCCTTTCCTTTCTTTTTCTTCCTTTCTCATCCCCACCATTCTTGTTTTTTCTTCTTCCACATTTTCATCTTTATTCCTCTGTCCTTTCCATTTTCCTCCTTTTTTGCTTCCCTCCATTTCCTTTCTTAACTCCTCTCCTACAGTTTCCAACTCTCTCCATCCTTTTCCTTTTCCTCCAACAGTCACTCTTTCACCTCCAGCCTTCACCTGCTCATTCCCATTTGTGCTCTCCTTTCTATCCTTCTGTTTTTCCTTCTCTTCATTCCTTCCATAATTCAAATCTACCTTTAATACATCCTGTCAGTCCTTTCTTTTCCTCCCTATTCCCCATTTATGTCCTCTTTGTTCTTCTTTCTTAACTTCTCATCCTTCATTTCTTTACTTCTACCTGCATCCTTTCTTGTCCTTTTAACTTTTGCTTCTCAACTTCCTTCCTTCCTTCCTTACTCCCTCCTTTCATCCCTCCATTCTTATTTCACTTCTTTCCGTCTATACTCTATCCTCTCCTCCTTCCTCCTCCATCCCCGCTTCACTTTCTTCTCCTTCCATCCATTTCTTCTGCCCTTTAAGCCACATTTCACATTTTTTTCCTTCATCTCCTTTCCTCCTCCTGCTCTGCCCTCTCCATCCTTTCATCCTCCTTTCATCTCACGCTTTCCTCTCCCCTCTACAGAGGATGACAGAGATTTACAAATTGTGTGTTTACAGCCGGCTCAGTATTGACCTGCCTCTTCCACTCAGCAGCACAAACTCGCCGGCTCCTGCACACGTCGCTTCGCTTCACCGTCTTCAACGCGACCTGAGCTGCTATTTTGCAATTCACACTTTTTTTTGCCAAAAAAAACAACAACAAAAAAACAGGCAAACACGGCTATTTTTAAATCAAAGGAGGAGCAGATAAGAGTTGGCCGAGGTGGTGACGCCACGTTCAGCCACACAAAGCGCCTTTCTCATTTCCATTCAACAGGTGTTTGATCTGCAGTGCTGGAATAACACGGTGTGATGGCTGTGAGGAGTTAGGCTGTAAATATTCCAGCACCGCGGGTCATGTTCTCTCTTCATTCATTCCATTCAGGATTCAGGAATTTTAAGCAACCGCAGGGTTGACATGTGCATACAGGGACTTTGTAAAGAGAGATTTCAGAATATTTGGAGGCGCAATATGTTTGGACGGATGATTTTAGGATGAGAAAAATAACATGAAACATCAAAGATTCAGTACTTCACTATTAGAATTAATGCCTGAATGTAAAACTCTGAAACACCAGTGAAGAGCCTCCTGTGGGAAGTAAATTCCAGTGTATAAACAGCAGAATAAATCTAATCATGAAATAACATTTTGCAGCTAGTTATTTTTATGTCTAAGGTTCTAAAAATTCTCAATACAGTTTTGAACACAAATTGAATGGATTTTAAAGTTGTCAGTTATAGAGAATGTCGGCCATGAAATCAATTTTTAATTAATTTTTAACACTGTTTTTCACTTTTCCTCTATCTTAAGGACATCAACAACACATGGACTGTATTTTAAAACGATTAGTAATGTTCCATGCATTTTTAAACCAAAACAGGCAGTAATTTTTAGGTTTAGACGAGTAAATGTTTAAATGTAATGTCAGTTTTGCCCATAAAGTGTGTTCCATTGCGCGCAAGTGACAAAAGAAATCAAATATTGCAGCTTTAAGCATTATGATTTTTTTTTTTTAGAAACTTTATTTGTCCCCAGGGGGCAATTAAATTTTGGCATATCCCAGTTGGGGTCAGAGCGCAGAGTCAGCCGTGGTACAGCGACCCTGGAGCAGGAGGGGTTCAGGGCCTTGCTCAAGGGCCCAACAGTGGCCACTGCAGTGGGGGTTCGGTCCTCTGACCTATTTTGAATTGATTTTGAATGATTAGCTTCATATTTACAAGTTATGTCATTAGTGCGTTAAGGTGAAGTAGTTTGCAGTTGGTATCAGGACTCAAACTGGAAAATCTTGTTGAACATTCTGTTTTATCTTGTTCATTATTAAGTTTGACAGATAATATGAACACTGCCAGCACAGTAGTTGTGCTTTCATCCAGCTGTTTTCTATACACATTTTCAGTTGTTGGAACACCTGGGTGGCAAATATCACTCAAAATATAGCAAAAAAGGTTTTTAAGCAACATGTATTCATAAAAGGTAAGTGCAGCAAAGTGCAGTGATTGCATACAGATATGTGACTGAAATATCACTGAAGCCGCTGCTGTCACCACAACTCAAATTAGTTGTTGAAAACTCTCCATTGTGCTCTGCATCACCAAGCTTTTCGTACACTCCGTGTTAGTTTTGACTTGTGCTGTTTTAGTTACATCATATCATTGCTCCCCCTTATCCTGCAGTGGTGTTATGGCACCTGAGTGCAGAACTATGGTTTAAAGAGCCCATGTTCTGCTCATTTGCAGGTTTGTAATTGTATTTTTAGAGTCTGCCAGATAATGTTTGCATGCTTTAATGTTCCAAATCACTTATCTTCCATCTGAAATGCTCCGTTTTAGCTCCCATCTGATGTCTGACTGGTCAGCTGTCCCGACTAAAGTGATGCAACATTGGTTAGCAACCCCAGATCCCTCAGTATAATCAGAGATTAAGCTGTAGCACAAGCAGCTCTAACAAGGAAATAATGGCAGCTGCTCATTTTTTTTCTGAGATCAGACTCGCTGTTAAACAGGCGTTACGCAAATGTGTTACATGGTGACATAAATAAGTAACAGAAGAAAAGCCAGACTGCAAATTAGGTATTTTAGGCAGGTTAGGCAGTGTTTTCAGTGGGAGAGAATAACTACATTCACTTACATTCACAAAAAAAGCAGCTATACCAGTATGACACACTGAAGGAATGGAGAAACCAAAACGCATAATGTGGGCTCTTTAATACACATACTATATGCAACAGCAGTTGATGAAAATGCATAGAAATTCTCATTTAATTTTGCAGATTTTTTAAAAAATTGGTTAAAATTTATGATGCAGTATATTTCGATGGAAACTCAGCTAGTGGTAATGAAGAAACATCAGCTTTAACCCTCCAACAGTCTCTGTACAGGATGAGTTCAGCCACAGTGCTGCTCTGTTCAGATTCCACAACATAAAGTCACTGCAGTTTCACTCATGAAACAGAAGAAAACAGACTAGATGACACTTCAGGTCAGGTGTATGAAGCACAAATAAGACATAAGAGTCATTATGAGGGCAACTGTTCTGTCAGACGCATGTGAGACGAAGGACTGAAAAACTGAGCTAACACTTCAGGGTGTAAAAACTTTATTTCAAAAGACAAATCTCAGCCAGCTGGAATTGACAGATTGTCAGGTGTGACAATAACACAATCTACAGGTGTATGCGCGACATCTTTAAAGCACAAATTTCATGCAAATGGAGGCATGAAAACACAGTCAAAGGCATCGCTCCCTACGAAACGTTATTGTGATAAAAAAGAACTTTCTCTCTCCTTAAACTAAAACCCAACTGGACAAACTGTACGCACTAATTTTAATTACATTTGGGGCCAAATAAAAATGAAAAATCCCCCAAGTTAGTCCGTAAAACATCATAAGTGGACATCTGGTGCACTCATAAATTCCAGTAATTTGTTTTCCTATTTAAAGTTTAAAAAAACCCCATACATATTGCAGCTTAAACTGCAGCTCAGTCGCACTAATAAAACAGTGTAATTGCGGAATAATTAGCCGTGATAACTGTTGCTACTGTATAAGTGCTGCGGTGGAGTTCATTAGCGGTCCATCCTCCAGAGAAAGGGGGGGGCTGTCAGAGTCATTTAAACCCTGACTGCAAACAAACACACACTCCGAAGGGCGGCGTTCTCCCTGAGACCTGTAATCTCGACTCCCCCGAGGTTAAAGTTTAGCGTCCTGAGCCGCGTAAACACAGAGTCATTATGAAAACACAGAGGGAGTCCAGAGACGCCTCTTTCTGTCTCTTTATCCTCCAAATGAAGCAGCCGGATATTTACCCACCTTGCCTTTGCTCTCCGACCCCTCCTCCTCCCCCCTCTGAAGTCTCATCCATCCACAGCACCATCTTTTAAACTACAATTAAGGTAATGACTGTTAAAAATGGCACCTGTAAGGTCGCTGACGAGCCTTCGTTAATTACTTTGAAGACACTTCAGGAGACCGAAGTGCTGTGAGCGTCTCATAAATATCATCTCCTTGTGTGCTGTCGCTTCTTTTTTTTTCTCAATTATGAAGCTTTTTTATTTTTTTTTTGCAGTTTCACCAGTGAAGTTTTGAAATGTGTCTCTCAGCAAAGGTGTGATGAGCCAAACTGAGTGAAAACACTTGTATTTAAAGGTCAATCTGCCACCATCTGTTTAGATTATGAATGGGTTTTTATGGAACTTGAGGAAAGCTACAGTGCAGAAATACAGAAGAAAAATATCTCACATTTTAACAAACTCTTTAAGAAGAGAGACCTGATGAAAACGAAAGCAGAACATGACTTATGGAGTAACACAAAGCACAATAAGACAGTATCTGAAAGTTAT
Source organism: Chromis chromis (assembly GCA_900302755.1). Classification (NCBI taxonomy): domain Eukaryota; kingdom Metazoa; phylum Chordata; class Actinopteri; family Pomacentridae; genus Chromis; species Chromis chromis. Next base: position 10,458 of record OMNN01084985.1, read on the forward strand.
AAAAGAAACATATCCCTGCTTATTTGGAGCCATAACATTGACAACATTTCCGAGTAAGTTTTATTATGTAATTTGTTCCAAAATGCACTCCATGAGCAGTTTGTAGAACTAAAATTCTATGAATGAAGTCTTGTAGAGCATGTCTGTGTCCTATACTGGAGGACAAAAAACAAAAACTGCAGATTAACCATCTGAACTACAAGCAATTTCTGAGCGTTTTATACTTCTATCACATCTTTTCCTCACTGTGGGTTCATTTTTTACTGCAACATAAAGTCCTGCACCTCTGTGGAAACAGCACAACCATGACTAGAAATACAGAGAACTCAAAAACGTCTGCTGTGTAGTATTACAAAAATATAATGCTGTGAATCTTGAAGTGAAGTTTTCCGAGTGATTGGTTCATCACAGATGAGTTGTACAAAGACGATGGGAGAGTTGAAAATCTGGTGACTCTTTCTGTTTGTTTGTTTTTTCTTCTGTGTCTGACTGATAAATTATGTCATTTTTGGATTATTTATAAAAAAAATAAAAAATCGTATGGTATGGGTTTTATTTATACAGTGTACAATCTAACATTGACCACAAAGATGCATTGTACCAGGTTATAGCAAAAATGCTAATTCCCACCTGTAGTCCCTGGACAGGTTGATGTTACAGTCTTTATATTGGACTGATTCTAAGTGCAGATGGATACATGACCATGTCTTTATACATTTACATTATAATTTATCATTTACATACATTTAATTTAAATTAGATTGAAACATATTCATATTTAACATTAACATTACTAAAATGTAATCCCACCCTTTCTACACATGAGGTACATAAACATGTACCTCTTTTCAGGCAATCAGACACTCATTCACTGACTCATCACACAGCTATTAGACATGGGTACAAACAAAAGCCTTTCATTCAAACCCACTGCCGGATTTTGGTATTCAGAGTTTTAACATCCTGACCTGCCTTAAAGAACAGCCACTGAACATCTTGTTTTGCAGGGATGCAGTGATCATACCAATTATACGTAGATTCCAGATTACTTACTTTAGTTTTTGGACAGGGTATTCTTGCTTCTTATGGTCATGTTATTCTCTGTAAACATATTGATTTGTGCTAGGTGCTTTTGCTACACAGACTATTACCTAAAAAATACAACCTGACCCCACCAAAAAACAGCAGCACTGGTTGCTTGTTTAAGGCGGTTGAAACGATGTTTATAGGTAAGATCTTGCAGTTGTTTAAGGTGGTGCATGTAAAATCTGTAAATTTATATATTGCCAGAGAGAAACTCAACAAATCGAACCTTTAGCTTTGAGCAGCTCGGGAAGAGAAAGAAACCCCATTAACAGGAAGAAACTGGTCAAAGGCTTGTCTCTATATAAGTTTTTCTCAGTATCTGCAGATGGACTCAAATGAATAAACTGTTGAGTTGAATGGGTGAAGATGGAAAGAATATAAAGGGTTTCATACAGTCAAGGTTTGTAAGGCACAAGTTACTCATCCTTAGCTGAGAGCCAAAACAACATCCTTGAAGACCTGGTCTTGCACACGTGGTACAAAGCTGTGTGAAAAAAATAAGGCTCAGTGTTTTCTCGCACATCTAATGAGCTGTTGGGAAGGGTCAAGAGGTTACCCATTGTCCAGGTTACATGAGCATTAAATGAGCTACGACTAAACATTTAATTAGAAATTTCCATCAGGAAACTTCCGGCAGAACCAGGTTCAGGAAAGGCCTCGACTGATTTAGAGAGGAGGTGGTGTCGCTGTCACTCCTTTCCAAGAAACCCATCGTATAATAGATAGGTAGGACTCATCACCCTAGTAACGGAGAAAATGGAGGAGAATATTGTTGCTAAAAGATTTTTTTCCTGTATTTCAACTCAAACCATTATTTTTCGTAAATTTAACCAAGTAGCATAGTTGCCGATTTAATTTATTGTCGCTCAAGTAGTAGAACGGATTGTTCTCTAAACACAAGGCTGGTGGTTCGGCCTCTCCAATTGGCCAAGACTCTGAACCCTAAGTTGCTCCCAATAGCTGGCAAACACCTTTCTGGGCAGGTCTGCTATTGGTGTATGGGTTTGTATGTGAATGGATGAATGAGAAGCATATTTTAAAGTGCTTTTTAGATCCTAGCCAAGGTTAAAAGGTGCTATATACACCAATCAGCCACAACATTATGACCACTGACAGGTGAAGTGAATAACATTGATCATATTGGTACTATGTGGTGTTCTGCTGGAGACTTAGACACCCAAATAAACATTGTCCCAGAACAAGCACACTCCCTCATGCAAATGGCAATCCCAAATGTCACTGGCCTACCCCCACAGGAAAATAAGGCAAAAACATCAAACAATCAGGAACATCTTGAGGAACATGACAATGGCCCAAGATGTTGATTTGACCTCCAAACTTCCTAGACCCCATTCTGATCAAGCATCAACAGGATGCAGTGGAACAAGTTGGATTGACAGAGGCCCCACTGCACAAGCCAGAGTACCCAAAGGATCCACTGCCAACGTCCTGGTGCCAGACCCCATAGGACACCCTGAGAGGTTCTCTTGTCCATGCCCAATGGTTCAGAGCATTTTTGACCACATAAGGGGGACCAACACAATATTAGGCAGGTGGTCATAATGTTATGCCTGATCGGTGTATAAGTACTTCAAACCAGCTCCGCCTGCAGCAGCTACAACAGTAACATGATGCTGCACCATTAATCGAATGCTGTCAAATATCAGAACCAGAAATACATTATTGATCCCCGAGGGGAAATTGCTTACGTTACAGTTGCTGCCGTTCAAAGTCTTAGAAATATAACATAAGTAGAAAAATATGTCCTCAGAATATAAACATAAGTAGAAACAGTATAAGCATAAATATAAAATGTGCAAATAGAATGTAAGTATACAGTGTAATAAATTGTGTAAAAATAAC
>OMNN01084986.1:0-17235 GCA_900302755.1 Chromis chromis
GGCCTTCAAGTGAGTAGATGGCATCTAGGGGGTGAACCTGGGATGCTGGGATTCACTGCTGAACCCTCTGGAGGTGTCGTCGGCCTATCAGCGAAACACCTAGGAAAGAGGGCGCCCACTTGATAACCAAGAGGATGCCCTCACTCACTTGACCATCCCACAGACTCTTAGTAGGTGTCTCATGTATGCAAGAAGGGATATCAACATCTAGTCCTACACAACAGATCTCTTTTAGCTCATGAACAGTCTTGTCTCCATGTCGGGAATAATGTATAATTCTAAATAATAGTTATACCGATGATGCAACTCTCTCTCTTTGGATGAACTCATATGGATCCTGCTGTTGTTTGATGCTGCAGGTATTTAATAAACTCAGAGGAAAGACTCGCTTCACATTAATGAGTCTAATGAATGTAATCCAGGTTTTGACAAAATGTTACCTGTTCTGTCTTCATCATAGTAAAGGGGTGTTTTAATGGACACTTTGATGTGTAATAGATGTGAAGCTGTAGAGCAAAGTGAATGAGGCAAATGAAGGAGTTTTGTGTACGCATGTCTGTCAACTAAAGGCTGTGTCTTTTGTGCTCTCTGTGATGCTGGTGAACCAGTGTTGAAATGTGGAAAAATGCCTGTTTTGTGTGCAGAGAAAAGTCTGTGCAACTTGTTTTATCATAAAGGAAGGGCTTTGCCTGGGCAGCGTGAGAGCGTGAGACAGAGCCTGCAAGTGGATGGCAACAGCTGGCAACGCTGATTATTGTACATTTTCCATATGACATTTACACAGTTTTTCTAATGGGATTATTTCATAACTATCTTATTTCCCATTGAACATTTGAGAGTGTCATACTACATGCTCTAATATAATATATATCTCATTTCTTGTTGTTTTCCCACATCTGCTCTATAGAATATCAGGAAACGGAACAATGCCTTGCATATTTCACTGTCACCTGTCACCATCTGGTCTATGAAATTACTGACGACAGACAGCCGTAAACCACTTGGCACCGTTCTCTCTCAACATATTATTGTATTCGCAAACCTACACCACAAAACTGAAGGATTTATGAAGTGAGACACACTGAGAAAGATGAGTTTGGTTTTGACCTGTGCTCACATATGGAGTTTACCACAGGAGAGTTACACAACACTGGATACACCAAGACAGGACCAATAAAAAGGCAATTTGTCAATTTAGTTCAGCTTTTTGTGTTTTTTTTCATTATTTGTAAGAAACCTGCAGGGGTTTAACTTTAGACTTTCGATATGCAGCAGCTAGATGTCATTAACTCAACTACTTCCTCCGTCAGGTACATTACACTCACTTATTCGTGTCTCGTAAACGTCTAATGTGTTAACAGCCTGGTGTATTTGGTGACACCCGGACAGATACACTTGCCCAAAGAAAACACACTATGTCAATTAAGAAGGTGTAAATACTGAGTTTTACTCTGAGAAGCTGTGCTGCTCCCCGTCCCTCGCGCTGTGAAGAAAAAGAACAAATACCTCGGCCATGTGTTCCAAATCAAATGGAAATGATGGAATTAAAATGAAATGGGGCACTGAGATAACCATTTAATTAGCGCTTGTGGTAGCGATCAGGATGAAATCCAAGAATAAAATCATGTGGTATATTTCCTGTGCCATCAAGACTATTGCATGACTTTCCCCCTCCAATCAGTGCTTTCAAAGCTTTGCAGCAAAGGACTCATTTCACGCCTGTTAGAACGCTACAGCACCTGGTGCCTTACGAGGATGTGGATTTCTTATATGAAATTTCTGATTAGATTGGATTTTCGCGGTTTCCTATCCATTCAGCTTTAAGTCGCCGACGCCCAAATAAAGAATGTCGACAAATTGAGAAAAATCCGCTCCCTCCAACTGCACACTTCACTGACTGACGTCCAGTTTTTACACCCGTCGGATTTAAAGAGCCATGAAGGTATTCAGCACCACCGTGGCAAGGCCTGAAGGAAAATAAAGAAATCTTTCACCTCAGCCTAAACATGAGTGCATACATAGTAGCACAAGCACATAAACAATGAGAAGTTGGACCGATCGCACAATTTCAATCAGGCCCCGTAGCCAAAACATAAATGCAAAGTCTTCCGGGAGTCGGGGCAGGGCCTCCTGAAGCTGGCTTGGAGTGCTGAGAGTCCCGCTCACATTTACAGTGTGTGTTTATAATCATCGCCTCCCCGACGTGATGAAAGGACAATTAACAAGATGGTGACTATCACGCCCTTAATGCGACCGACACTTATGCCCTCTCATCAATATCTCATTTACAGCTTCCTCCCTGCTGAAGCGATTGTAAAGTCAAAAAGCAGAGAGGAACTATTTGTCTACTTGACAACAGGAAGCGGTTTTACAGAGAAGGGCCTCCCTTGTCTGAGAGCTGCCAGACTGGAAGGGCTGCAAAATCCACCAGGAAAACATATCCAGGACAGGAGAGGAATGGAGAACTGGATTATATAAGCTAAATGCAAGGGACAGCATCCTGTAGAAATATCATCTAACTTGTTTTATTAACATTGATAAGAGCATTGCCTTTTGCTCAGCGCTTGAAATTAATACGCTATCTATTTTATGTCCAGTTTTGTGTATTTTAAAGGCCTTGCTATCTTAAGCTGTGAAGGCTGTGATATGGCTCATGCTAGATATCCGCTCCTATAAACATTATAACATTAGAGGAAGGTGATAAGAGAACACTGACAACCACATCATTGCAGATTTACTCTATCAGAACATAAACTGGTCCATTAAAGAGTGTTTAAAGAACCAATATTCTCCTACAGGGTGTAATATGGCTGCTTTCTGTGCATGTAAAAGCCCAAAGTCAAAGGGAGTTATTAGCATAACGCCTGAATAGCGACTAGTCTGGCCACACCCTTAAACAAGGAATGTGCATCTTCCTCTCTTCATTCCTATTCTCAGAGACATGGTGTTATGGTATGTAACCAATATTTCCTCGCTTTTATTGGATGAGCTGATCAGAGCAACCAATCAGAGCACACTGGGCTTTTGTAGTAAGCTTCCTTATATTCTTACAGCTGTTTTACACCTTTTACAATCATTCCTCTAGGTCCCCTCAGCTAGATTGCCTCCCAGCTTTACAGTAAGAATTTTATCGAGCATTTGAGAACCTTTTTTTTGACGGCAATGTTCTCACAGCAATAGGAAAATGCTGTTAAGTGGAGGGCTGGACTTTAAAAGATTGGACAGAAAAGGGCCTTGTGATTCCTTACCTGTCTGACTCCTTACCTGTTTGAACTAACACACAGCTCCATAGGCATGACCTGTCATTTTGGGTCACATGAGAATATAATGTCATCAGATCTGTTGAGCTCTTCTGTTTGGTTTATTGGCCCATATTATTCCTTAATTAGATGGTTAATAATCCATCCACACATCTCCCAGTTCTTACTGCAAAGGCGGCGATCTGTTCGAGTTTTCCTGCCATCTATAGGTCTGCTAACTCCAAAATAATTTTGTCAGTCTGGCTTTCATTGGAACGTTAACGTGTCCCACCCATGAGTGCTTTAAAGCTCTTTAAGCGGACAAGACTACTGTCCAACACTTTAGTTTTCTGGCATCAAAAGTGGAAAGACTGAATCTGAAATAGGGATACTGCCTGAACCTTCGAGTCAATGAGCTGAATCCTATCTGCACATTGGTGTTTTGAAGCAGATGAAGAAATGTGTGTACGTGTTGTGTAACGACAGAAATTAGTCAGGAAGTGTTCAACGGTCCTGGAGAGTTAGTGACCCCACTAAATTCTCACTTTGACCTCTGACCACAGGAAACCTCTGAATGTTGTCCCCGGAGGCTAAATGAGCGGCATCGGTGAGCTTTTACCACATTATATCATGTCAGTGAGAACTAAAGGAGGTTTATGATTGGGTGAAAGCAAGAAACCGAAATTAAATCTTTAATAAAACAGCAAAAACGGCACTTTGGCATCTGTTGTTTGTCATACTGCATTTCACTGCCCATGTCCACATACTATATGTGACAAACAAGGCTATGCAGTAACAATAATATGATACATGGTAAAAAACATTCCTTAAAATAGAAGAAAAAGTAGTTATAAATAATGAGGAGGAAAGAGATGGTGAAGTTAAGTGCAGTGTTCATTGTGCAAGGGTTGCAGTAGTGATACCTGCCCTTTAAAAAAAAGTTGCACAAAGTCTTGTATAGATGCTTTAAATTTAATAAATAAATAAAGGGACTGCAAGTGGGTCTAGTGCTGAGAACATAATCATTCCTGCATCCCTAATTCATAAAGGACGACGGTAAGCATCACTGATCTGAGCACAGTAAAAACAATGAGTCTGTGTTAGAATAGATTAGAAATACTTTATTAATCCCCGTGGGGAAATGTTGTTACAGCAGAAAGAGTAAAGGTTCCACCACCATGAATACAGATAAATAAGTAAAAATATGCAGTAAGTAAAAAAAACAATTAGAAAAACATAAAATGCAAAATGCACAGTAATGTACACTCTAAGTAAAAATGTCCTATGTGAAATAGGAAAGTACATGTGCAAGAGTGTAAGAGTTGAAGAAAAATGTATAGAAATCTCTCTATATATACACATAAGTATGTGGCCATTGCAATTTCAACACACTTTGATTTTGTTAATGCAAAAAGATGACACACTGTACGAAGAAAAATCACACTACTGCACTTAAGATGGGCAAGCAGTCTATTATTATGAAATTGTCTTTTTGATAGAGGTTTCAGGTTGTAAATGCATCTTGATTATTTTCAGCCTGTATCTGGAACAGGGCAGGCTCTTTACAGATTTACTTCAGTAGCTGTTTTAGATGACCACACAGTGGAGGGGACTGATATCAGGCCAAACTATTTAGTTCTTGTATATTCAAACCATTACATTGCGGCTGTGGCTCAGGTGGTAGAGCGGGTTGTCCACTGATCGGAAGGTTGATGGGTGTCTTGGGCAAGACACTGAACCTGAACGAAGTTGCTCCCAATGGCAGATTAGTGCCTTGCTTGGAAGTCTGTTGCCATTGGTGTATGAATGTGTGAATGGGTGAATGAGAAACACATTGTAAAGCGCTTTGAGTACCACTAAGGTAAAAAGGTGCTATATAAGTGCAGACCATTTACCATTTACATTAAGACTACTCAGTAACACTAAGACTCATCCTTGTGTGAGCTACCTTTTGCAAAAGGTGACTTGCAGTGACATTATTTATTCACACTTCATATGGATTTTTATTTCATTAATTGGTCTGTTTCATATTTTTTTTAAACTGAAGATGGGTTTCTGTTGTTCGCAGTGGAAGGACAGAAATCTATACATTTCTTTGTTATTTCTGACCAACTGATCAACAAAAATGTCTATTATGCTTGTGTAAATGAAACCCCAACTAAAAAAATGAATAGAAAAACTGAAGTGCGACTTTTATTCTCAGTTCTTATCATTTTGGTGCTGGTGATTTTTCTTTGGTGCTGGTTTAAACCTGTTTTGGGAATAACAGAAAATTCCTTTATGCAGGAAAAAAGTGTCCTCTAATTGTACTTTGAATCCAGGAAGTGATATTATCTCACAAGCTCGTGGACGGTTGTGTCGTTCTTGGCTTTTTGATGAAGGAGAGAATCCGTCTGGCCAAAGTGACTCGACAAATATTGTGCTGAAATCTAACTCTAGGACTTCATGTGTTTGATATGGCTTCCGCTGCTGAAAGGCGGTGTGCTACACGGCCGGCCAGGCCTCCGTTTCCTGCTATTGACTGCCGCTTCGTTGTTTTTACCTGCTCTAACAATAAGTTGGCACAAAAGCTTCGACCGTGAGACGTCAACATGTGCAAACGAAATAGTCTGTGTGTGATGAAGGGCCGTTGGTGCAGTTTTACTTGATACACAAAAGCAGTGGGTTGTAGTGAATAGATGATTGATTTCTGAAAGAGGCTGGTGAGGTCAAGCCGGCGGACTGTGAAAATAAATGGGCAATGTTCCCCTCTTTTACAGTAATAACTGAGGTCGACATGACCAGAACTCTTTTCACCTCGTTTCTCCAGTTTCTAGCAGCAGAAGATGTGGTTTCACTGGGCAGCGCTCAGGTGTAAATGTGTGTAATTTCTGTATGAATGTGAAGCAGGGTGTCGCTGGAAAAGAGCAGCTGGATGAACACAGTGATGGAGCTGGAGGGCAGAGGACCAAACCTCCATCAGCACCGAGCGCTTCTCCAAAGCTGCAGTCTCCATCAAAGACTGTTTGTTTACTGTTTGTTGTCTGGGCTTGATTTTCTGACAGAGCAGCAGCATGTGAACACGGGGATGGTTAGCTGGCAACTTGGACGGCCTGACTTGGTTAACGGCATGTAAATACAGCACTACAGCTACAGCCAAAAACATAAAAACAAAAGGTCGGTTTGATTTCCAAATCCAGATCCAAAAGCTAATCAAGCAAGCTGCATTTTTAGCTTAATCCATTGTGTGATTGCAGACTGAAAATTAAAAGTCATCCTGTCCATACATAGGCAGTGGCTGCTATATAGCACTTGGATATTCTGAATTAGGCCTTATTCTGAATGTACTAATTTCCAATTAAGACGTGGGATATGTAGACATTATTCTGGTTTTAGGAGCATTCTTTGAACATGCATACAAATTAAAGGCATTTAGATGAAGACATTCATTGCTGAACACAGCTCAAAGCTAATTTTTAACTGTAGTTCCTGGACGGAGGCCTGATGTGGAGGTTACAGAGATAAAGGCTAACTCTCAGGTGTACCGGGTGTAGTGGCTGTGTCCATATCCTTCTTCATACGTAAAATATTTCATTATGTATTTCTGTTGCTGCAGCTCTCTGAGTGGCACTTCATATAGTTATAATAGCCTTAAACTGTATAAGACCACCAGTTAATTAAGGAGTCATTCCACGCCAACTCACCTAGGGTCTACCAGTTGAGGTCATGGATTTTCTTGAAACTTCTACCTAAACCACAGAATCTTGCAAAACCCCACAGCTCCACTCCAAATACTTTTTGAGTTATGCATTTTTGAAAATGGGCCCTCGGTGTTAAATGTTTTTTACTGAACATCCCAGAAACCTCAAGAAAAAGTTGGAACTTGCAATCATGTCAATAGCTTATGCTGATTTTTTTTTATACAGAAATAAAATTTAAAAAAAAATCTAGAATTTATCATTAAAAAAATAATATCTCCACTAATATTCACTCAGAACTAAGTTGTTTCTACCCACAACAAAAAACTTGGTTGGAACTCTCATATCTAAATGTCATTTGGTGCTACATCAAAAACTGACTGCCACAGGTCTTCCTAAAGTTAGCTTCGTAGCTGGAAAATCCATTTTTTAGGACATTTTAACAGGATTTTTGAGGAAGGATTGTTTTAATTTCTTTGAAACTTTCTGAAGGGAATGTCTTCATGAAAACGACACATTTTTCGTAGTTTTCAGTGGCTTTAACATCACATTTAGGGCGGCTGTGGCTCAGGTGGTAGAGCGGGTTGTCCACTGATCGCAAGGTTGGCGGTTCGATCCCCGGCCCCTCCACATGCTGAAGTGTCCTTGGGCAAGACACTGAACCCCAAGTTGCTCCCAATGGCAGGCAGGCACCTTGCATGGAAGCTCTGTTACCATTGGGTGAATGGGTGAATGCGAAACACATTGTAAAGCGCTTTGAGTACCACTAAGATTGAAAGGAGCGATATAAGTGCAGACCATTTACCATTTGGTGGCTTTAAAAATGCTTTAAAAGAATCACTGAAATGAAAATGTATTTATTTAAAAAAAAAAAAATCATAACTCAAAAAGTATTTGGAGTCGAGCTTTGGGATTTTATGGTTTAGGTAGAAGTTTTTGCATGGTTTTTTTTCAAGAAAATCCATGACCTCAACTGGGAAAAGTTCTGAAATCTGGGTGAGTTGGCATGGAATGACTCTAAGGTCGTCTGTTTTACTGCCAGAAATGCGAATACAATTGTGAGTTTTGTTTGCTTTTGCTCAACATTGTGGAGTTTATCTGCATAAACTTGTTGCTGAACCGTAAGAAAACATATATTTTACACTGATTACAAAAAAACCCAGCTCTAGCCCTAGACTCTATTCACGCATGAGCTAGAGTGGCTTTCATAAAAAGAAAACTGCAAGGCAAAAAGCTCAGCCTGCAAATGTGTTCTACTTAGTAAACAAGTTTTATTTGCAACGAGTTTGATTTGTCCGCTCATTTCATCGGGTTTGCAAAGGAGAACAATCAGAGCATTTACTGTGTTGACATCATGTGTGCCGAATAAACAGGAATCAACATAAAATAAACTGTAAACTAAGGCAACAATAGCTTTTCCATCCACTTTTTTGGCTGAGCATGAGCAGGACGGTGCAGATCGTAGTTGCTAATCATGTTTCTGCTCCTAATAAATATCCCTCTGCCACTTTCCTATGAGAACCATCTGCGGCTTGCATCATGTGTGTATCCAGAGTAGCAACGCTCTGGCACAGGGAGCAGGCGGCGGAGTTGCTGTGTGAGCTGTCGGCTTTAAGAGCATATATCACCTCAGCATAAATCAAACCACGACTCTGTTTATTTTGGCCCGAGATCGCGTTCGACTGTAGTGCTGCCATGTAATGTGGTAACACCTATGTAAAGTCGTGTGAAGTGTTCTGGGAGCCATATGTGGAATCTGCACAGCATCACGGCATGATTTAATAAAAGGTTTGACTTTGGCGAAATTAATTTTCAACAAATGTGATGAATGGCTTCTTTGCCAAGTATCATTTCAGATAATAAACCATCGCATCTGCACACTTGATTATGCTGCTTTTTGAATGCGATCCATGCTTTTGCACGCAATTTTGTGTCTAACAGGTGCTCCAGTGATGCATGCATGGAGGCTGTTGTATGTATAACGTGTTTGTTATTGCATTGCTACACTATGAGGTCAGATGAGCAGGTTTCCGTGATTGGAAGGTTAAGGTTTATGGCCCAAGACCACAAAGAAAATCTAATATGATATTTTTTTATTGTCGGTGATGTGAGGGAACATAAAATGATGGGGAAAATGTGTTTAAAGGTGGAGAACAAACACTAAGGCAGACAAAAATCAAGGGAGGTATGCATGATAACCAAGTAAAGACATATTCTGATTCTGACGTGGATAATATTTGCTTTAAAATGAATTTAACAGTCCTGGGCAAAGTTAAAAAGCTCATTATCTTATCTGTGGTGCAACTCCACATGGGGGTTGTCTGACCTGTTAAAGTAAATTCCTAGTTCAGGTATCCATGTAGCTATTTAATATCACCTGCTCTTGCCAATTTACAAGCTGTACATGCCATAGCTTCACTGAACGTCATGGAATAGAGCTTTATGACCCATTTCTGTGTGAAAGTATTTACACCTCACGTAAAACACATAAATATAAGACTGGTCTATCTTTATATTGGAAGCACAGATCTCTGCTGCGCATACACACCACTTGCGCACTACACAAGAGCCTGTTTCACTGATTATGGTGGAAGCGTATTGCTGCAAGCAGCCGCTTCGCTAATGGTTCACATGCATTACATGCTATGTGTAGCAACGGCATAACAGTTAAGTTGCTGTAAAGATGTGGGCAGTTTAACTTCTAGTGTGCACATGCTCATACCAAGCGGCAGCCTCCATGGTTTAAAAAGGAAGCCAATGTGGAAATGCCAAAAACTGTAGTTCCTAGAATGACCACTGTAGGCTGACCCCAAAAACCTGTCAGTCCCCATAGACCTCCATGTTAAAATGTCCAACTTTACAGCAGAAATAAACATGTTTACAGCCTGGTACAAAGAATAGTTTGGGTCCCTATAGACCAAACCATAGCTCATGTCTCAAGCACAAAGCCTAACTATTCAAATAATATAAACAATTTGAAGATGCCAAGACCACAGCAGCAATTACTGTGTAATAAGAGTTTGTACACAGCAAAGCGGTAGTTCCTGTCATCTATAAGAGGCACAGGTACAAAAACATGTATCTGCTTTCCAGATTAACTACAAATATTTGGAATCTTATCCACTTGACGCCTGAATTTATTTACAGTTATATTAAAAAAAAAATGTGTGTGTTTTGCTTTCAAGCTGATGCTAAATTAAGTGGAGATTGTTAATTTGTCTATAGCACATAGAATAGATATAAATTTAGGTATGATGCATATTGGCGACAACAGGCATTAATGGTAATTTTTTTTGTTGATGCCACAAAATTGTTTACGTATGTACATATTGAACATGCACAAACCGGCATTGGGGGATGCCGGTTCTGCTATCTCGGCTGCAGTCTGAATGCAAGCGGTATGATGCGAATTTGTGACGATCGGTGTTAAGTTTGATGTTTTTTGATGCAGTCCCATAATTACTAGATGTACCTATTCTATTTAAAAACACAACCTCCCTACAAACAGCAGTGCCAAGTAGGGATCTATGGCCAACAGAGAAGATGACCCCCATGGCTAAAAAACTGCAATGCCTCTAATGTCCACTTGAGGCTGGCTGAGTGATTCAATCCCTATAGACCCCCATGTTAAAATGCCCAATTTTACAGCAGAAATAAATATGTTTAAAGCCTGGTGCAATAAACAGTTTAGGTCTCTATAGCTACATTTCCCGTTCATGACAACTGTACAGAGGGGAATTTTTTATAAAACTTAACTGTTTAAATTGTTTTATAGCTTAAAGTTATGCATAATTAAGTGTTGGTCACTATGAATGACGGGTGGGTGCTACGATAGAGCAGTTCATGGCTCAGAGACATTTGCATGGAGCACCTTAGTTCCACTCATGCTCCATCTCTTTGCTCATTTTTGGATTATCTAGGAATCAGGAGGAGTATGATACTACCAAGATGGCGATGGCTGAAGAGCGCTGTTCAGGAAACGTGTCATATACAATCTACAGTATAGTAGCCACCTAATGTATGCGTATCCCTGTTACTTCCCTCATGTCAGCTGCTCCTGGGAATTTACTGACTGTACATTCCTAAGACTACAGTTGTTGTAAAGATGGAGACAGCTTGACCCATGCAGTGCATTTTACAGTGTTTCATGGCTTTAGGTGATCTTCTATAACTGTTAAATCTCTACCAGTAAACCATTCTGCTATTTAACTGCATCTGACTCACTTGTGTAACTGGTGTTTTAATTGCATTTACAGTAGTCACTAATTAAATTGCGGGTGCATTAGTCGCAAACTCGACAAAACTACCTACTGTGCAGGTCAAAAGTGCCTAAAGTAACGTAACAGAGTTGAACTTCCTGACTCTGACTCGACCAGCAGCACATGGGACATTCGAGCAATGACACTAGAAATGCAGCTTTGCAGGAATCACCAGTGAATGACCCTCCCGTCAACAAACAAAGCACCAAAACAACACAGATGTTTTGTATTTGCTGCGCAGTTATTGTACTGTAACACAGCGTTTTTCTGGTATTTTGTTTGACCTTCTACATTTGAAACCCTGTGTCTTATAAAGTGTGTTTATGCACTGCTAATTTGCTTCTCCAGATATGTTTTGAAAGAAACATAATTGCAGCCTGGAATACATTTAGCAGCAACTTCAGGAAGTGTGACGTTCTTATGCAGTGCTGATGTTTAAGTGAGGTGGTGGAGAGTTTTGACATCAGCGGCCGGGGCTCAGATTCTTAGGTTTAGGTCTTTAAAACACTTAGGGTAGGGAAAGATTGTGGTCATGGTTAAATATTGAAAAAGTAAAGGTGTCGTGTCTTAAGCTTCAAGCCAGTGTTGACTTTTTCAATATTTAACCAAGACCACTGTCTTTCCCCAACCTTAAACAAGTTCTTTGAGTTGCCTAAACATAACCATGAAAAGCATTAATCATGCTTTAGTTTCACAGGGCAACCAAATGAAATAGGCTGAAAGTGGATATTCTGAGTTGCAAACTGAAAGATGATTTGTTAAGTCCTCATGTTTACAAAAATGTAATCTGGTTTGCACAATTCCTAAAATGATGATTATTTCTTTGCTGTTTTTAAATGGATATAACTTTTTAACCCTTTAAGTCCCAGTGCGTCATGGCAAGCGCACTTTGGAATACCGTAAATATGTTTGTTTGTTTGTGCTATCGGAAAAAAAATCAAACAGTTTCTGAAAGCTGAGGCGTTGCGCTTTACAGCCAATATGGTGTCATTACGGTAATTTCATTTGTGCCCCCCCAGGAATCCGCTGGATGAAATTACCGTAAAATTACCGTAACTCGTATAATAGGTAGTAAATCATAAATAACTGCCAGATAGTGAAAGGTTCTTCTGAAAAAAAGGGCACCAGCACTCACAGGACATTTTCTTACCTTTTTGTAATCAAAATAAGAAAAAAAGACCAGGTGGACATTTAGAGGCTCAGGTCTTAAAGGGTTTATGCAGGGTTGAAATGAAGATCAGAGAAGCTTAAAACAAAAACATGGATACGTTACATCAGTGCATCTCTAATTATTATTTGTCTCCATATGCTTTGTTCTCTGTTTGTCCGAAGACATTACCAGCTGACTATCATGCTCCTGAACTGAGCTCTGACTGCGTCCAGCTGCTGCTGGTTAGTGATAAATGTGCAGGTACCATCAGTGGAACAGCGGGAGGCAGGGAGGTAGTAATTACCCAAATTTAACAACAATATACACTGGCGCTGGTTCACACTCTGTAAAATATCCTAATATTTACTCCATTATTTCCATCGTTTCTTTTGGAAATTATGACCCTCATCTCTGTCTGAAACCGTTGACCTCCCGGGGGAGGCCTTGTTATTCCCCGCAGCCGCTGCCTCTCTACCTTTGATTCCAAATATCACCCCTGTGCGACCCTGACCTTTGACCCCGGGTAGTAAATTCTCTGCTTGCTCAGGTACCTCGGCGCCATGCTCCCGCGGGACCTGGGCAGCGGCTTTAATTGCTTATCCTCGTCTCTGTACAGACGTTCATGGCATTGCAATTGGTGTGTCGTATAAATTTGTGGGCTTGACGTCGGGCTCGGAGGAGGGCCAGTGCCAATAATTATATGGGAGTCTCTGTGGCCTCCTTGTATGTCTTGGACAAGAATATAGTCATGAAGAATAGGGGTAGTGGGGTTGAGGGCTCTGTGAACTAGGGCAGTCTCAATATGGATATTTTGGGTCTAATTATGCCATAAAATAACTATTTTAGAGTGGAAGGAGCACAAACGGGCCTGTGACGTACCGTTTGATGGATCACTATCTTTTGCTTTTACAGTGGTAAAATTAAAGGGCAAATTATAGAGCCATTAACAAAGGGGCAACAACTCAAACTTCATTAAAGACATCAGTAACAGCAGTAGCTCTGTGGAATCTGCCAGGTTTTAATATAGTTTTAAACTGATCATTAAAATAAAAGCACTATGCAGTTCTCCTCTGTAATGCCAAGCCCCTTTAAGCAGACACTGCTTGTGATTAGCAGTTCATTTCAGTCTGCAAACAAATAAATGCGGAGTCAGGATTTCGAGCTTGTCCAACACTCTGAACAGCATGTCCTTGACAGTCCTGGTCCAAGCCCCAGACCGCACGCTCTTATCCTGGGAGTCGGGGGTGTTGTCCAATCACGGCAGCAGCTCTGGGGTCCTTCGGTCGACGCTGCAGTGCCAAGGCCTCGTCAGGGGCCTCGCTCGCTCCTGTTGTGCCTTTCTGTCGCCAAACCCCTGGAGCCGACCTTTGCAGCCAGGCCGTCCCGTAAAAATAAAAACTACAAGTGGAAAACAAGAGCAGTGAAATGGCGACAACTCCGTGTTTTTAATATTGCGTCTTATAAAAAGTGCCGCCCCCCCTTTTTCTTCTCCTTTTTCTCAGATACAGGGAGGCTTAGAGTTTTCACATTTTCAGCGCTGGATGAGTACATTTTCAGGTTTCCACGGTCGTTCCTGCTGCTGCCCGAGGCTGTCTTTTTCCACATTCAGCAGAGGTTTGGTTCCATTTTGGAACAGACCATGTAGCTCCTTCTTTTTCAGGCATATTATCTTAATCGCTGCCAATGTGCCACAGGCTAAGAGGGCAGAATGATGATTTATGCCAAGCTTAAGTGATTTAAAAGTTCTTTAAAATGCTTTACTGGTCTTCTCCTATAGGATAAACGTACATGTACAGTATGGGAGGAGAGACGGGTATGGGGCGAAGGCACAGCTGGCTGTTTCTACACGAGGATACACATCATTTATTCCAGCTTTAGGTGAGCAATTATGAGACGTAGATGAAGTGGGTGAGGTGGTATCAACAGGAATGATTTAGGATACGGTCATTTGGAAATTACAGATATGGGAATTGTACTTTTTTCAAGGCAGTTTCAAAGACATTTTCTTGGCTCCTGTTTGAAGAAATGAAAAGTGGCAGGGCAGGAAGGTTCTGGATTTGCTAAGCTGACATTGATGAAGTCTTTCAAGAAGTCATAACCACGCATGGAAAGTCCTGCCCACTCTAGCATGCTACCACACACACGTAAACACACTGGTTGGAGCGCGTACCGTGTTAGTTTTAGGTTATTTTTAGGTGGCGGCTGCAGTTCCCATTTCCACACATCTGTGTCTGTGCCGGTGTTGTTCTTTAAGATGCTGTGAAATGATACATCGCTCCCGGGAGGCCATGACGTGTAGAGCTGTCGCCAGTGACTTAACGCGAGTAGCCGACGATAAAGCATGAAACTCAAAAAGGCTATTTGTGACTATTTTAAGACTTTATCGTGATGCTACTGCTGCACTGTGCGGCTTTATACATTTACACAACGTGCAGACGCTCAGGCACTGCAGGCCTTGATCCCATTACGATCAAAGCACAGTGTGTAACACCATAATTCAAGCATCAACATACAGCCGCGTTAAGGTCAAGTATATAAAAATGCCGAATCCTGACAAATGCTTACACAAGATCCAATATGTGGTGTTTACAGGGAATAACAGCCTGTGCTATTTTCCGCGCCATATGGACGGAGCAAGGCCTCGGTAATCTTCATTGCTGTGGTCACCCACCATAGTGGAAATGTTTGTATGAATTCAAATCAAGAATGTCAACCTCAGAAAAGCTGCACACTTGGCTGTGCTGCTTTTATGTTGATACTGTGGGAACGTAAAGACTTGGAGGTAAAGGAGAAGAACGCCGCGTTCGTGGATCAGTTTCACCTTTTAACTTTTAATCACAAACATTGCAGTGCAGCTCGCTTCAGTGGATGTTGGGAGTCTTTGCCAGGATAAGCAGCAGGCTGCCCACTAGATGGCAGCAACACACACTGATACCTCCACCTTCCAGCTGCATGAAAACTGAGCTGCGACACCACAGAGGCAGAAAGAAGGTAAAGCCATAAAACCTGCACCTCATTTCTTTCTGAGAACAAGGAGGGGAAAAACACCACAGCTTGGCTACTAGGGTGTGAGAAAGCAGTCTGACATTGTCACCTGTTGGCCTCACCTGCCTGTCAACGCAGTGACTGTTTCTGCTGAACACATCTGAGTCACATCCTGATCGAAAACAAAGGAGTGAGCTCTAGGAATCCAGTCAAAGGAAGGAAAGAGGAGGAGGAGGAGGAAGGAAAAAAGTTGCAGGAACAGGGTTTTTGCTTCTATCTTTTGCACACTGGAGTGATGTTTGGAGTGGAAACACCCAGGAGAGATAAGGTGGGACGTCACGTCTGGCTTTCATCATGGCACTGCCTCCTGCGAGCTGCTGCCGTGGTGGTGCGAGAGCCGAGAGCCTGGGAGTCGCTCCAATTCAGACAAACTCCCAGTTTTTACAACGCTGTCGGAATCTGAGGTCACACTCCCGAAGAATGGCAAAAAATAAAGTCAGCTGCACACATTAAAGAAGACATAATAAATGAACAAAGGGTCTGACTAATGCATGAAGGCAGGGGGGAATAAACAACTATCAAGATGAGCTTAATTACCACAATAATCCGGTGTCAAAGAAGTCTGTCTTTTGTAAAGTGACAGTATGAGCACTTCTAAGATGTTCTCAACGGATGGAGATTCACACATGGTTGTTTACCCCAAGGGGAGGGTCGAGATTTATAACTGAATATTCGAGCCGATTCCCCAGAGGCACAATTCATCCTGACCACTTTTTATGGCTTTCAATAAAACACGCTTTAAAAGATGTTCCTTCCCTTTGTCTGCAGCTCTGATTTGATCACCAGAGCTCTTCAGACTGGAGGCCTTGGCCTGGTTCGCCTTTCAAATATGATCACATCCTCCCTGGTGTTCCTCCCCCCCCAGCTCTGCTGCAATTGAACTGGTTTTCTTGAATAACCACTTAATTTGAGGTCCCAATGCTTTTTGCGAGGCCTTATAAAAACATATCTGTCAGTCTGCCAGCGAAGCCTGAGAGTCATCGTGCTGTGAAGCGAAGATCTCTGACTGCTGTGTGTTTAATTGTAACATCAAACACGCGCTAATTTATGACTGCGCATGCTGAATTGTGTTTTGTTTGGAGGCTGAGGTAAACCGAGAGGTGGGTGCTTTTGCTTCTCACGAGGTCGGGCCATATTTCATACTATAGTTGACCTCTGAACTGTGCGAGCGGGTCAGACCCCGTAGATCAAGCTGAATATTTGAGGCGAGTGCCACATGGGCTGTGAGACGGGACCGCTGAAGGTTTGTCCATTAATCACAGCTTCTGCTCTGACAATGTTGACCTCTGGAGTCACATTTCCAGCCCACTGAATCAGAGTTCGTAATCGTCACCTAAAGACAAACGGTTCAGATGACTGCTGGAACTAAATGAGGACATAAATGTGTCTTGTTTGCTCCGATGAAACATTCATTAACGGAAGTGTCAGATAAAGTCAGAATCAGTCGTTGTTATCTGAAATGTGGCGATCTTGACTTTGAAACGTTTCAAGTTTGAATACATTTACATTAAGTGTTTGCCAGAAAACAGTTCAGGTCACTGGTTTTGTCCTTGTATTAAACTATGTGGAAGAGTTACTGAAAATAAATGTCTGTTTGCTGCCCTGGGGGTCTAACTTCACTTAGCAAGTAGAGGTTTTAGGGCTGCAGTAAACAGTTGTTTTCATTATGGATCATAAACTAGTTCTACCACTTAGTTAAATGCATAGTTGCAAGATAAAAAATGTAATTTAATGATTTATATAAACTGTTAAACTTATTTTGATGAGTTGGGTTGACATAATAATATTGGTTAATTGCATCAAAGTGATATTGTGTTTAATTTAAACTCAAATATCTGCATTAGTTATGGAAACATAATTATAAA
>OMNN01084986.1:17255-27529 GCA_900302755.1 Chromis chromis
ATAAATTGGCTCTGTAACTTCATTTTTCTTTACCTTGAGGTCAGGAGTGGGGCAATTTAGTTTTTTAAAGTTGCCAACTTTATGCTACCAATCATTATTAACAATACCTTTGATTACAGAGGAAAGACTAATTCCTGGTTGAACATACTTTCACTGGAAGTTGTCATAACTCAAAAAGATTCATGTGAACTGTTGTGTTATTTCTTTGTTGAGCCCAAACATTACTTTTTAGTGTAGGGGTGTAACGGATCAAGTAAAACATCTGACCCATTTGGTTTGCTAGTCATGGTTCAGGGCTCGTATGTATTGTTCGGTTCATGTGAAACAGGCTTTCATGAGGAATGTACAGGAAAAAAACAAATCTCCTGCGATTAACCCACTGAAACTTCTCAGCTGGCACAGATGACAGGTAGAGAGCAGCTGTCAGTCAGTCTTATGAAGTACAGTCAGAGGTCCTGCCAGCACTGTTTCAGCTTTAACTGCCGTATGACGAATGATAAGTGGTGAACAAAACGACCAGCACTGTGTAACATGTAGTTTATGCTAGCTGCAATGTTTCTGATATGATGAACCATATAAGAGAACATCACCCCAGTGTGTCCCTTGACAGCACAAGGATGAGTCAGGTATGAAACACAACTCCTTCTCCACACAGCATTTAAACAGCCTCCACATGCAGATTCAGACACGGAAAAGTCCAACACCAAACCACTGATGGTGTCTTTAGTGTAAGAAGTGCAGCCCAGTGCACGGTACTTGAGCTGTACTATAAAATCCCCTTTCACCAAGAAAACCTACAACACAGTAATTTAAAAACTTTTAAAGAATTGTCCAACAGACACTTTATGTTGCTGGCCAGTGTGTTTTTTGTTGCACTAATTAGAAAACCTAATCTTTTAATTAAGATTTCATTATGAAGGAGTATTTACACCAATCAGGCATAACATCATGACCACCTGCCTAATATTGTGTTGGTCCCCTTATGTGGTCAAAAATGCTCTGAACCATTGGGCATGGACCAGAGGACCTCTCAGGGTGTCCTATGGGGTCTGGCACCAGGATGTTGGCAGTGGATGGGTACTCTGGCTTGTGCAGTGGGGCCTCTGTCAATCCAACTTGTTCCACTGCATCCTGCTGATGCTTGATCAGAATGGGGTCAAGGAAGTTTAGAGGTCAAATCAACATCTTGGCCCATTGTCATGTTCCTCAAGATGTTCCTGATTGGTTGATGTTGTTGCCATGTGGTGGGGGGCATATTCCTGCAGGGGTAGGCCAGTGACATTTGGGATTTCCATTTGCATGAGGGAGTGTGCTTGTTCTAGGACAATGTTTATTTGGGTGTCTAAGTCTCATCAACACAGATGTTAAAATCCAAGGTTTTCCAGCAGAACACCACATAGTACCAATATGATCCATGTTATTCTCTTCACCTGTCATGGGTTTGAATGTTGTGGCTGATTGGCGTATGTTCCAGTAGTTAACCTTTTGTGATGTACATGCAACATCCTACCGCCCCTGCTTTGCCAAAAAAACATACTGAACCAACTAAAGCTGCAATGAAGTAAAACCAAAATATCTATATGCTGCCAACTGGTGCACCCAGTTACCTCTCGTGATCAGGGTTGGAGGTCATCGCCAGCTCAAGATGTCAGCGCCCAGTTCCAAGATATTTTGGCACCACTTTGTACGGGAGAAGAAATAGTGAGATGTTTTTCCACACTGTTAATCAATTATATGATATATTCCTTCTTTTTTTTTGTTCTACTCATGGTCTCAATGTGTTTACTCAAAGGGAATTGTTAGACTTGTTTTTCATTTTCTCTCTATAATATAATATTGTAAGGCCTTGACCTTACTATGTGCCCTGAGATGACTCATGTTGTGAACTGGAGTCTTACAAATAATACTGAATTGAATATTAAAGTGTTGGTCATTCAGTTTTTGTTAAACGTATCATTTAAACACTTCTCAGTTATTTTCAGCAACATGCTGTAGTGTTCTGGCACAATCACACATATTCACACTTGCTGGTACAACTGCAGACAGAAACTGGGAAGGTTCACTGGAATGAATAAGTGTTTTATTCAGCTTTAAAACCTCACAGTTTTGTCCTACAACCAAGTCTATCTCCATGACTTTAATGTCCCCGCTTCGATACAAACACTCTGAGAAAGTTCAACATGGTTTTCTAATGCAAAACACCATGAGGTGTCAGACAAAAGGTTGATGGACTGCTGACAGTCACAGAGAATGAATCCAGCTGTCATTGGTGTTCCACTGCTATAGCGCCACCATGAGGCTGATATTCTCCGTTTTTAGTGTTTGGATATACACCGATCAGCCACAACATCATGACCACTGACAGGTGAAGTGAAAAACATTGATCATATTGGTACTATGTGGTGTTCTGATGGAAAACCTTGGATTTTGACATCCGTGTTGATGAGACTTAGACACCCAAATAAACATTGTCCCAGAACAAACACACTCCCTCATGCTAATGGCAATTCCAAATGTCACTGGCCTACCCCTGAAGGAAAATGCCCCTCACCACATGGCAACAACATCAATGAATCAGGAACATCTTGAGGAACATGACAATGGCCCAAGATGTTGATTTGACCTCCAAACTTCCTAGACCTCATTCTGATCAAGCATCAACAGGATGCAGTGGAACAAGTTGGATTGACAGAGGCCCCACTGCACAAGCCAGAGTACCCAAAGGATCCACTGCCAACGTCCTGGTGCCAGACCCCATAAGACACCCTGAGAGGTCCTCTGGTCCATGCCCAGTGGTTCAGAGCATTTTTGATCACAAAAGGGGGACCAACACAATATTAGACAGGTGGTCATAATGTTACACCTGATCAGTGTATATTAAAGTGATTTTGGGACAGATGTCCCTGGTGCCCACAGGATAAATCTTGATGACTTTCCGACTTCTATCTTGCTCCATAGTTCCCTCAGCACTGACAATTGTGGTTTTAAGTCAAATGCCTCAACAAATATTTTTTGGATTACCATAAAGTTTGCTACACCCTGATGTCCTGCTCAGGAGGAATTATAACTTTGTTGAATCCCTGACTTTTCATTTTGTCTAATACTGGGGTTTACTGCCAAATAACTACAAAAGTGATGACTGCTAGCAAACATTAGCATGCTAAGATGATAAACTACAATGGTCAACATGGTAAACACAGTGTCTCACAGAGCTGCCAGCACTGCTGTGCATTCTTAAGGCCAGTTCATGGTTTGTACACATTCCTGTGCAGATGCCGAATGCAGCCTAAAATTTAAGACTACACAGACCGTCTGCACAGAGGCGTGCTGGCTGCACATGATAGCGTTCTAGTTCACGTGTGGAACACGTCCACATAAACAAATCCTCAACTGTAGTATGATTACAAAGTCTTCCAGGGTCCATTTGGATCTGAGGAAGTGAGAGTCAGACTGGATCCAAGTTCTTCTCAGTCTAATCAGGACTGACTTTGTTGTACTTGTGTGGATGTCGGGTCGGGTGTGTTTACTGCCCAAGTGGATTCATGGACTTAAGTGTGCGCCGGATTATATAATTTATATCTTTTATTGTGGATGCTGGAGGTGGAAATACCTCTTAGTTGTTTCTGTTAAGTTGTTTCTGTTAATTTGTTTGTGAAGATATTTTAGTCTCTCTGACTTTACTTTTGCTGAAGAATTATGATTATATTGCTGCTCTTTCTCCACCAGCTGCTTGTCTACCTTTTCTACCATTAATGTGTGCACGTTCAGGTGTTTTTTCCACAGGTCCCTTTTGTAAATAGTCATAGTGTCCTGGAATATGATCAAGGCTTTAGTGATGAAATCTCTTTACTCTGTGTGACACTACTGTATTTTGTCCTTATGTGAATTGTGTGCAAAACTGCAAACAATCAAACTAATCTGTTTATTGTATGGTTACCTTTAAATATGTATTCATCATTCCACAAACAACTCTGAGAGCAATAAAATGACAATTAACCACAATTGACAATGTCCTGCAAATCGTACAGGAGTATTTTCAGTTTAGACAGTACAATGCTGAGATTTGTAGTTAAGCAGCGTGTGTCTGCTCACCCGCAGCTTTAAGCACTTTTCAGACGCCTGAAGTACATCTGGCTGAAGCACCTGCTACTTCATATCAGTTACTGGTGATACAACACATGAAAGCTACGGTTCAGGTGTTCATATTCATGTGCAATAATACGAACATGTGAAACACACACAAACACATGCACACACACACCTGCCTATCCATTGCTATTCTAAGACCTCCAGCTGTACAGAGTCTCAGTGTCGACTTAAAGGCTATCCTTAGTGTGGGCCATTGTCAAAATATCAAGTGAATAATGTGGTGTGGACGGGTGCAGCACTCAGGTCAGCTTTTCAAAGACACCACTTGACAGGATTTTTATCCACCGCCATGTAAATCTGACACCTGTTTAATTATCCGACGTTCGCAGCTCTCAGATCTGTAGTGAAAGCAGCAGCATGCTCAAACACACTGAGCCAGTCTCTCTCTCCTTGGTGTTTGTGAGGCTTGTGAAGCCAACACAAATTATAACGTTTCTCTGTTGTGCTCAGTGAGCAGCGACCCTGCTCTATATAATGTTTTGAAACCATGGTAAAGTGACACTCGCCCAAAATCTGTCTCTTGAGCAGAAAACACTCGCCCCCTGTAGAATAAAAGGGTGGTTGAGCAGAGATTAAAGGTTTCTTCTACATGAAGAACTGTAGCTGTGGTTGGCTTCAACTACAAGTTAAGCATTTCCTCCAATATATTATAGAGGAGGCAGATACTTTCTCTGAAATGTAAAATGCCTTGTTTAAGTTATTTATCCAGCAAAAATGCCAATTTGTTTTCCAGTTCCAGGTTCCTGAGTGTGAGACTTCTGCTTGTTCTGTTTTATTTACATTACTGCAAGTTGGCTTGGGGTTTGGACTGTTGGTTGGACAAAACAAGACGTCTGAAGCTACCTTAGGCTCTGAGATACAGTGATGGGCCTTTTTGTACTGTTTTCTAACAAGTTATAGTTCCATGATTAATTAACCCTTTAAGAACGAGTGCGTCATCGGCGACTCGTTTCCCCAAGCACCCTTTGGACTACTGTAGTTATGTCACGGTTTGCGCTATCGGAAAAAGTCCAACAGCTTCCTGTGAAGCAGCCCCTTTGTTCCCAGGGAAAACACACCCAGCGGTGGAACGGAGAATTGTGCGCCTGTACATAGTGTTTCCGTTTTATGGCCTGTTTCTGCTCATTTAGAGCCAAAGACTCACAAATTTTATTGTAAATAGTTTTCTACTTTTCAAAGTTCAACTTTAACATACAAAATCTGTAATTTATGCTCAATTTCATAGTTTTTTCCCCACTAAAACACTAAAATCAAATTCTTCATTTAAACTGTCATTACACTCTGATAACAGGCAGTAGATTGTAAATAACTGACACATATTGAAAGTTTAATGTCTTCTGAAAAAACAGCCAAAAGCACTCACTCACAGGACATTTTGTGACCCCTTTTGTAGTCAAAACAAGAAAAAAAGACCTCCATTTTGAGGCTCAGGTCTTAAAGGGTTAAGAAAACAAACTGCAGATACATTGGTATAGAAAATGAGGACTGACAATGGCTGAGTGATCTTTAAAACTCAAATGTGAGACTTTACAGACAGCCAGGTCCATGAGTCTGCATTTTATGAATTAGTCATATAGTCCTTTTATTTTCACAATGTTTTTGTTAAACCCCTTGGATTAAACCTGTAAGTCTACACATCCGACACATCTTGATTGCTCCATTTCAAATCCATTGTGGTGGTGAACAAAAGCAAAATTGCAGATGTCCCTTATATTCAAGCCAAACGAGTTGGCATTTTACGTGAACCAGCAATGAACGGTTTTCCAGAGCGAAATAATGGAGCAAACATGGTAACAGAGACCGAGCAGGCCACACAGTAACCAGGAGTAAGATGGAGCTGATGGAGGAGAAACCAAGAAGATGCTGCAATTAAGAGAGAAATTACAGTCTAATAAAGGAAACCAGTGATGACGAGGATCATGCCACAAGCACACGTTTGTGTAATTACAAAAGACCACCACTGCAGGTTTAATTCTAGCAGCACTTTTGCAATGTCAGACCTTTTTTCCAACTTAGGAAAAGTAGGAACAACCAGCTCCAGTTTCAATCAGGTGTAAGAAAAAACTCCCAATACGCTGCTCTGAAAACATCAGAGTGAGGTTTGTTTGATAATCAACATGGATGCTGTGCTGGTGTCCCATTCAGTTCTAATTAAGCTTCTCACTGGGAGCATGTGCCAAAAACATGTTCAGGCTACTACAAGCCTGTATGTCTCTGCGCTTAGAGCATGCTCAGTAACTTGTGTGTTTGTGGGTTTAGAGCATGCTCAGTAGTGTGAACGGACTCCTCTCACCCTGCTGGCTCCTCATACACATGAATGATAGAAACTCATTAATCATACGACTCTTCCAGATGCTTTTGGACCAAATGTGTCAAATTCTAATACAAAGAGTCGTGTTTGGGGTGTTTGTCATGCTCACTGTTAAGCAGCTGGTCCTTTTGCACCAACTGTTGACGGGAAAAAGCTTTTGGGGCCAGTTTGACTCATTTGAACCTACAACACCGTGTGTGTTAAATTAAGAGTGTATGGATCGAGCCCAATTTTAGCCCCGGATTCATTGTTAGAACCAGATTGATCGTTGTTTGACACACACATGGGGGTCACACTGCCTGAATAATAGCACGAACGATTAACGATCTGGCTGTTGGACAATTGGTTGGATTCCTGGCAGGTCAGAAATTTTAGTCTGAAGCGTTTTGTCAGCACTTTGAACAGTTCAATTTCCCAACATGGCTGCTGCCAAAAGATCTGGTATAAATTTAGTTTGTTTTAATGTTACTAAAGTAGTAAATTTACACACTGGGGCTAAAACTGTAGTCTTGAATGAAACTGTGCAGAACAGAGACACCGTTTTCCAACATTCCATGGCCTCGTATTTTTCTTTCTTTCTTCTTACTTTGTGTTTACAGAACTGCACATACAGTAATACTGCCGTTCTGTCAGCATTGCTGAGGTTCGATTAAACTTTACTGGAATTTGCTGGAAACCCTGACTGGAGCTTTTTCTGTAAGTTCTCTGTGAGTTAATTTAACCCACAAGACAATAAAAATGCTTAATCAATGCTTTAACCCAGGGATGGGCAACTCCGGTCCTCGAGGGCCCCTATCCTGCATGTTTTACACACCTGATTCAAATGATCAGCTCATCATCAAGCTCTGCAGAAGCCTGATAACGATCCTGATCATTTGAATCAGGTGTGTTGGAAGAGGGAAACATCTAAAACATGCAGGATAGTGGCCCTTGAAGACCGGAGTTGCCCATCTCTGCTTTAACCAAACCAGACCAAAGGTTTCCTGCATTATAGTCTTTAACAGATACCAACAGATATCTCTGTTTGCAATCGTGTTCAAATTTCATAGCAATAAATTAATGCTTAGCTATTTGTTTAGTGCAAAGTAGCCAAGACACAATCATGTCTTCACATGGAGTTTTAATTCGATATGGCTCTTGGCTATTATTCCTAACTTATTAACTTGTAAGAATCAATGTCAATACTGGATCAGAGACAACTTTCTGCAGGCTCACAGCTAACACAGACACATGTTATTCTGTAATTTGCCTCTTGTGCGGGTCATATTTTACTTGCTCATTGTGAATCCTAATTGCAATATTTGTCTGCCAGAAATGGAGAAACCAGACGAAGTTTCATTGATAATGAAAGTTTCATCGGGGAGCTGTGGCTGTTTCAGAGCATCCTGGTTGATTTGCTGGCCTGCTTACAGGAGCTCCACAATGAATTTATTCCCGCTATCTCCACCAATGCCAAGAGTCTAGGGGTTCCACAAGCGGCCTGAGTACTGCAGCATTTATTTATGTTTTTTGGAAGCTTCTGCAGCCATGAGACAATCCATCATAGGAGTTTTATCTGCAGACACAAGAGTTTGAGGTAAAACGGGTTTTAGTCAAGTCTCATCGCTGCTGTTGGCTTCGTACGTGAGGCCTAAATAGGCCTGAGTTTGGAAAGAAGACAAGATCTTGATAATGCGGTTTGGAGCGGTTGACACTGAGTCTATGCAAAAACAATCAGAGTCATTAGTGGGAGATAGTGAAAGCCATCGAGCTGTTCCCCCCTCTGAACAGACCCTGAGAACCTCTTCACTGAGTTTTTCCTGAACCTCTTGTGCTGAGAGGCCAGACTCTGGCACATCACAGACTGGGAGGAAGCATTTGTTCCTCTAGAAGGATGCTGTAATGTTAATCAGATGTGGTTCAACTCATATGTGCAAATAAAATCCTAAGTGTTTTGCTTTACCCTGCTAACAGTATCTGGGAGGGGGTTTTCCACATACAGACAGACAACAAACCAGAGTGCCAGAAAGTGCAGATAATCACAGGAAACTGTTTGAGAGTCAATTTAGTATACTTTTCTGTAACCGACCACATATTGGGACCAAAAACACCATTATTCTGTCGAACACTGTCTTCTTGACAACAGGGGAACATTTCCTTTTGCTCAAATCGGTCACTTGTATCACATAGCATGTTTTAGCATGTGTGGCTAGCTAGAGTTAGCTGAGTGTACACAAAAACATGACTGATACTAGCATGTGTGGCTAGCTATAGTTAGCTGAGTGTACACAAAAACATGACTGATATTAGCATGTGTGGCTAGCTATAGTTAGCTGAGTGTACACAAAAATATGACTGTCACTTTGTAGAAATTTGTTTTCACAATACATCGTAGCACACTTATATATGCATTATTAATATAATATCAGAGACAAATGAGTCAGACAAAAGCAATCAAGTTGACTGGGAACTCTACCATCCTGTAATGCACTCAGTGACACAATTGTTCTAATTGTGCAGGTCTGCTGCATCGTGTTGGTCTGAGCAGCTGCTAAACAAATTCAGTCCACAGTGTTTTTGGACTGTGTTTTTAATTGTCCAAATAGTGTTGAACATGTTTGTCGAGGCCAAATTCAAATACCAGCAGCAACACATCCTCCACAGCTGCAGAAAATGGAGACAACAGTAACATTACCAGCAGCAAATTCCTAATAAAGACTCCAGCCAAGTCATTTCAAGCTAAGTGGCTACTAACACCAGCTCCCACCACTTCACCTGCAACTTCAGCCAGTGCTAGTAAAGAAGAGCCTGTGCAGATGTGTTCTAAAACGTACACGGTGGGTGTTTGTTCTGTAGTTCATGGTTGAAAAACAGAGAATGGGAAAAGTATTCCTGCAAAAACAATATTATATTTAGCTCCATCTGTAGAAATTTCAGGTCAAATGGTGATGCAAATGTTGCGTTCACCACCGCTGGCTGGGCTCCCGAGTTTAAAGTACCATCCTGACTCTTAAAGCAAACTGAAAAGCAACAACACACTGTATTAACTTAGTACTGTTTACAACTTTTTTTTTTTTTTTGCATCATCTGCATATCATAACACATTATTTTTTATTACTGTTGCTAGTGTTTTTTTTTATTTATAACCCATCCATAAATCATGTAAATTACAGCCTAGTTTCCAAATATAGATGGCCTTCACCAGGATAGTAAACATACCAAACACATGTACACATCAGAAACAAACAATAATAATGCCTATAATCAGTAAATCTTATGCTTGATTGCGCTATAAACTGCAAACACTTTGGCTTTGAGTATTTGTTTACCAGAAGCTTCACAAATACATTTATTTGCAATCACCATGGATGGATATAAAGTTATGTGTATTTGAATACACCGATACAACATTATGACCACCTGCCTAATAATGTGTTGGTCCCCCTTACGTGGTCAAAAATGCTCTGAACCATTGGGCATGGACCAGAGGACCTCTCAGGGTGTCCTATGGGGTCTGGCACCAGGACCAGGGCAGTGGATCCTTTGGGTACTCTGGCTTGTGCAGTGGGGCCTCTGTCAATCCAACCCCAAAACTGGGGTCTAGGAAGTTTGGAGGTTAAATCAACATCTTGGGCCATTGACATGTTCCTCAAGATGTTCCTGATTGTTTGATGTTTTGTTTTTGTCTAAGTCTCATCAACACGGATGTTATAATCCAAGGTTTTCCAGCAGAACACCACATAGTACCAATATGATCAATGTTATTCACTTCACCTGTCAGTGGTCAGAATCTTGTGGCTGATCGGTGTATAAACTGATTCTGAAGAATAACAAT